>PVKS010001572.1:0-138034 GCA_004027875.1 Aplodontia rufa | reverse complement strand
ATCCATCCATCCATCAGCATCCATCCATCCACATCCATCCATCCATCTGCATCCATCCATCCATTCATCCATCCATCTGCCTATCCATCCACTCATTCACCCTGTGAAGGCCTATCAGAGCCTGAGGTGTGCCAGGCACTGGACTATATCCTGGTCTCAGAGGAGGCCTCTGTCCTTTTGGAGCCTCTCTGTCCCCATAGGAGAGCAAGGCAAGGCACAGGAAACAGGCGTCCGTGAAGGACCTACAGGAGCTGCCGTAATTGGGTGGTCAAGAAAGGTGGTGGAGAAGCCTGGGGTCACAGGGCAAGCTGAAAGGGGAGGAGCTCCTTTAGGGAAGAGGAGAGCCCTGGGGCCTAGGAAGAGGGAGTGAGAGGGTGGGGCGCAGGAGCAGGTCACAGTCCAGAGAGCCAGGACCAGGGGCTCACAGTGACTCTGAAAGTGCTCTGGAGTGCTTTTATGAATAGAGAGAGGGAGCATGTTTTTAAAAATCTCTGTGACTGCCACGTGGGTTACTGGGTTGGAGTAGGGGTAGGAGGGGAAGTAGGTATGGGGGCTAAGGAAGTGTTCAGTCCAGTGTGTGCCCCCCAGTGTGAGCCCAGAAAGGTCAGCTCAGGGTGGACAGGTTGGTCAGGGATGGGTGTTCATTTTACCTGAGGCTGAGTTATATCATTATTTCCCACTAGTAGGTATCCCTTTTCCAAAACTAGGAATGCACAATTCACATAAATTCAGGATGGAAGAGGGGAGGCAGTGCAGCTCATCTGTCGTGCATTCCAGCGCTGCAGGGTGGTGTTCCTTGTGGTGGCCTTCACTCTGGTGGGTCCTGAATCTTTCCCCTCACCTCTCTTAGGAACTTGCAGTCCTTCAATTCCTTAATCCTGGGAAACGTCCCTCTGTTCCAAGCGGAAACCATCCTGACAGCTCCTGAGATCATCCTTCACCCCAACGCAAATGAGATCGACAAGCTGTGTGTGCACTGCATCCGCAACTGTGTGGAGGTCACCAAGGTGAGGGTGGAGAACCCCCCACCCCCCACCCTGGTCTCCCAGCTGCCCCTCTGCAGAGCTGTCCTGAGACTCCGGCTTCTGCCTTCTCCTCATTTTCTTCCCTCTAACTTCATCGCAGCCATTCAGTTCTTTTATTTGTTTATTTATTTTGTTACCAGGGATTAAACCCAGGGCATTAACCACTGAGCCACATCCCCATCCCTTTTTATCTATTTATTTATATTTTTGTTTTGAGCCAGAGTCTTGCTAAGTTGCTTAGGGCCTCACCAAGTTGTTGAGGCTGACTTTGACTTTGTGATCCTCCTGTTTCAGCCTCCTGAGTCATCGTGATTATAGGTGCACCATCCTGCCTGGAGTGTGTCAGGCGTTTTTAAGACTACAGATAAATATACATACTATAAATGGGGCATTTCCTTTTGCTGTGCTTGGAAGTGAATGGATATATTGCACACACTTTATAATCTGTCCTAATAAAGTTATTAATTTGTCCTCTGTTGTATAATTTCTCCTAGCTTTTAGGGGTCACATCACTGAGTCTTTAGGGAAACAGACCCATTTCCAAGAGGTCAATAAATCGCAGCGATGTTCTTTCTGTAACACATTACGGATGCTAATCATGACATTTCGTGCCAGCTTACTTTCCTCCTTACTAATCCCGCGTGATGTGGAATTAATAATGCCATCAGCCTGGGGAGCTCCTGGGGTCTGGGGACCACACAGGCAGGAGGTGTGGCATTGCCTTGGCAGGCGGGAGCTCAAAGTGCACACCAGCTGCTGCTGCTAGAGCCAGGGTTGCTGCTGGCCACGGTGGCGGTAGAAGCAGTGGCTTCCATCTTGCTCGTAGACTCCTGGCCACATCTGCCAGCCGATGGCCAATCGCAGCTGTGTTGACTGGTGGGCTGCTGGCGGGCACCTGGGTTCTCCTGGGTCTGGCCTGGCATCATTTGCCCAGTCCCTTGATGCCACTCAAGTGGAGTCACCAGGCCTGGCTCAGGATGGGGAAGTAGACTCGTCAGAGGAGCAAAGGGGACTTTTGCAATCTGGCACAACTAATTTTATTAATAATAAAGTGGCTTTTCCATTAGTAGCCTGGTTTGTTACTGAACAGCAGCATGTTCATGGGAGGCGAAGCAGGTACTAAAATACTGTCTCTCCCCTGGTTCTGATCCTGCCAGAATTTTGTGCGCTGGATGAATGGCAGCTGTATAGAGTGCCCGCCCCAGAAGGGGGAGGAAGAAGAAGTTGTCATAATCAGTTTCCACAATGACATCTCCCTGAACCCGCATATCATCGAGCAAGCTGTCATGATCCCCCAAAATGTGCACAGGCTGCTGGTCAATCTCATGAAGTACCTGCAGCGGTGGAAGCGCTATCGGCCCCTCTGGAAGCTGGACAAGGCTATCGTGATGGAGAAGTTCGCGGCCAAGAAGCCTCCCTGTGTGGCCTACGACGAAAAGCTGCAGTTCTACTCCAAGATTGCGGGCGATGTGATGCGCCACCCGCTGGTCAAGGACGAGCACTGCATCAGGCTGCAGCTGGGGCCGCTGGCCAGCACGGTGCAGGAGAACGCCAAGTCCTGGGTGCTGTCCCTGGGGAGGCTGCTTAACGAGTCTGCCAAGGAGGAGCTGGACAGCCTGCATGAGGAGATTGAGGTACTCAGTGCCGCCTTCCATGCTTGGTGTCCGGGGGCCCCCTCCTGGCACTGTGCTTACTCCCCATCCTGGGGACTTGCTTTCTCTCCTAGGACCTGTCCAAAAATCTCAAGAAGAGCCCCAGCACCCTCGAAGATCTCAAATTCGTGCTTGCCACGATCGCAGAAATCAGAAGCAAATCTCTGGTCATGGAGCTAAGGTACAAGGACATCCAAGAGCGCTACCGGACCCTGGCCATGTACCATATCTCTGTGAGTCAACCACCGTTTCCTCCCACCTTTTGTGGTCAGGTTGGCCACTGGGACCCTTTTCAGAAATGCTCCTTGGGCACACTTCCATCAATTGTTTCCCAATCAGCGACTTAGTAACATGTTGTCACCATGACTCAACCCTGTGGGTGTTTAGGACGACTCGATCTTAGAGGCTTCTCCTTGATGCTGCACAGCTTGTGTGTGTTTTTGTGTACTCATCTGTAACTGCTGCTCACCATTTCAATTCTCCCTCTTCCTTCTCTTATTTTCTTCTGTTTTTTTGGGGGGTCATTTTCTTTGATCAATAAAGGGCTGTTGTAAATATGGTAGAGGAGGTGAAAGCAGCAGATGATAATTCCATTAATTTTTCTTTGTTTAGGGTTGTTGAATGTGGGTGCCTTTCGAAGCCCATGGATGAGTTCATGGGGTGCCTGGGATTCCCTGAAATTGTTTATGGGATTTTTCTGATGAGGGTCGCAGACTTTCAGTCCCCATCTGCTATACTGCAAAGGAAAGATGGGAGCCCAGACTCCCATACCAGAGGCCATGTGTGTGTGAGTGTGAATGTGCGTGAGTGTGAGAGTATATGAGAGTGTGTGAATGTGAGTGTATGAGAGTGAGTGTGTGTGAGTGACTGTGTGTGTGTGAGTGTGAGACTGTATGAGTGTGTGTGCACACGAGTGTGAGACTGTGCGCATGAGTGTGTGAGACTGTGAGTGTGAGTATGTGAGTGTGTGAGACTGTGTGAGTGTGAGGCTGAGTGTGAGTGTGTGTATGTGTGAGTGTGAGGCTGTGTGAGTGTGTGTGTGAGGCCGTGTGTGTGACTGTGAGACTGTGAGTTTGTGTGTGTGAGTGTATGAGACTGTGTGAGTGTGTGTGTGTGTGTGAGACTGTGTGAGTATGTGTGTGAGTGTGAGTGTATGAGAGTGTGTGAGTGTGAGTGAGTGTGAGACCGCATGAGTGTGTGCACACGAGTGTGAGACTGCACGTGAGTGTGTGAGACTGTGAGTATGAGACTGAGTGTGTGGGTGTGAGGCTGTGTGTGTGAGTGTATGAGAGAATATGAGTGTGTGAGAGTGTGTGTGTGAGTGTGAGAGTGTATGAGTGTGTGAGTGTGAGACTGAGTGTGAGTGCGAGTGTGAGACTGAGTGTGTGAGAGTGAGTGTATGAGAGTGAGTGTGTGAGTATGAGAGTGTGTGAGAGTGTGAGTGTGTGAGACTGTGTGTGAGTGTGTGTGTGTGCTTGCTGATTACTGATTGGGTTTTTGAAAATGGTTGTAGGACTTCAGGTTTCACGTTTCTTCTTATCCTCTTGTTGGGAGTTTTTTTTTTTTTAAAAGAATTGTATCATTTCTTTCTCTCTCTTTTTTTTTTTTTTTTTTTTTTTTTTTGGGTGCCAAGGATCGAACCAGGGGTTGTGAATCACTGATCTGCATCTCTAGTCTGTCTTTTTTATTTTGAGAGAGGGTCTTGCTTGTTGGGCTCTGTGGAAAAGGAAAATCGCCATATTGGACGCCATAATACTTCTCTTTCCTCCCCTTCACATTTTGCGCGCTCTGAGCAAGGCGAGCTAGGCGCCTGCGCAGGAGTGCTACTTTCTCTCTCTCTCTCTCGGTACACCTTCCTGGTCAGTGATAGATGACGTCACCAACATAATAGTCCCTCATTGGCTGAAATAAGCGAGTCTGCCACTTCACTATTGGTCCCTTAGCAGCCTGCGCTCGCTATATCTACGGTGTGTGGGGGGGGATGAAAGAGAGAAGTTTCAAGCTGCCATCCACGTGTGAGTCTGAATTTCTTCCCCCAGCGGCCTTCCTCCCTTCGTCCCTGCCTCCCCTGCTTGTCCTGCTTTGGCCCCTTCTGCCTGTTGTCTGCTCTGAAGCGCTCCAGGGAGCCACATTGCTAAGTTGCTTAGGGCCTCAAGAATTATGCCATTTCACTCAGTTTTTAGATTTATTTCATAAAAATGTTCCTGTTCTCTTATTTCCTCTTCAGAGGCTGCAGAACTGTGCTTGTGTGTCCGTGTCCATTCTGGTCTTGGCTGTTTGTATTTTCTCCCCCACCTTTTGTTCATCAGACTCACCAGATGTTATCAATAAGTCTTTTTTATCTGACCCATAGCACACTGTGGAGAACATTGCAAATCAAAAGTGTACAACTTGAGTGATTGTCACCGTGAATGTCCCTTGCAGTCAGCACCAGATGAAGAAACACAGCAGTGTGGTCTTCGCGCTAGCCCTCCCGCCTGCCGTGCAGGCGCGTCTTCCTGGGAACACAGCCTCTGCGCCTAACACTACAGATTGGGCTCGCCTGTTCTTCTTTTTATTAGAGGAATGTGGAGTTACAATTGAGGGGGAAACATTATCAAACGTTCAAGAACATATGTATATATACTGCGTTATCCAGGGCTAATGCCATGTCGTGGATGCCCAGCTTGGGTTCCCCATGATGCTGTTTACCCCAGAAGACCTCCTGAGTTAAATGGATATCTCGTGGAGGTCAGAGATCTCCTGAGATGATTCCCCCATATTCCCACCCTCTAGTCTCCTAGATATTCATCCTAGGCCCTCCCCCCACCCTGTCCCCCACGGTATACCTCCAGGTATCCTAGGCAATCATCCCTCTATTGCGTTAAGAATCATATATTTTGGGGCTGGAGCGGTGGCTTGGTGGTTACGGTGCTTGCCTGGCATACACGAGTATGCGAGTTCAAACCCCATCACCACATACACAACTAAGTGTCCCAGGAATGAAACTCATATGAAAAACTAAATAAAGATTGCTTCTTTCTCTCTCTAAAAAAAAGAATCATACAATTTGAAGTTATTGTTAGCTTAGCCGTCTAACATTCTGCTTCCCGATGCATTCTAGCTTCCACACACGAGAGAAACCATTCAGCCCTTGAGTCTCTGAGATTGGGATACTTCACTTAACATAATTCTTTCCATCTCCATCCATTTGATAGCAAAAGCTATAATGTCGTCTTCTCTAATGGCCGAGTAGTATTCCACTGTATATATGTACCAAAGTTTTTGTATCCACTCGTCAAGTGAGGGACATCTGGGTTGGTTCCATATTCTAGCTATAGTAAATTGAGCTGCTATAAACATTGATGAAGCCACATCACTATAATATGCTGATTCTAATTCTTTTGGGAAAATACCCAGGATTGGGATAGCTGGGTCATAAGGTGGTTCCATCCCTAATTTTTTGAGGATTCTCCACACTGCTTTCCATAGTGGCTGAACCAGTTTGCAGTCCCACCAGCAGTGTGACAGTGTTCCTCTTTTCCCACAGCCCCTCCAGCATCTGTTATTGTTCGTATTCTTCATTTTTGCCACTCTAACAGGAGTGAGATGGTATCTCATTGAGGTTTTGATTTGCATTTCCCTTATAGCTAATAATGTAGAGCATTTTCTCATATATTTATGGGCTTTCTGGACTTTTCTCTGGTGAGAAGTTTCTTTTTAGATCCGTAGCCCATTTATTGATTGGATTATTTGTGAGTTTGGTGCTTGATTTCTTTAGTTCTTTGTATATTCTGCATATTAGCCCTCTGTCTGAGGTGTAGCAGGCAAAGGTTTTCTCCCATTCTGTAGGTTCTTTCTTGATGCTTTTGATTAGATCTTTATCTGTGCAAAAACTTTTCAGTTTAATTACATCCCATTCATGTATTCTTGACTTTACTGCCTGAGCCATGGGAGTTTTGTTAAGGAAGGTGCTGCTGCCTTTTATGTCCTGTAGTGTAGACCCTACTTCTTTTTCTAGTAAGTTTTTGGCTTAATATCCAGATCTTGACCCATTTTGATTTAATTTTTGTGCAGGGTGAAAGAAAGGGATCCAGCTTTAGTTGTCTACACACGACTGTCCAGTTTGTCCAGCACCATTTGTTGAACAGACTATCTTTCTTCCACACTATGCTTTTGCCCCTTTTATCAAATATCAAATAGTTAAGGATATGGGGGTTTGTCTCAGGATCTTCTATTCGGTTCCACTGGTCTTTGGTTCTGTTTTGATATCAATACCATGTTGTTTTTGCCACTACAGCTCTGTAATATAATTTCAGGTCAGGGATTGAGATACCCCCTACTTCTTCCTTCCTGCAGAGTAATGTTTTGGCTAATCTGGGTCTTCTGTTATTCCATATGAACTTGAGAATTGCTTTTTCTATATCTGTGAAGAATGAATTGGTATCTTGATGGGGATTGCATTGAATCTGTATAGGGTTTTGGGTAGAATGGCCATTTTTATTATATTGATTCTGCCTAACCATGAGCATGGAATTTCCGTCTACTCAGGTCTTCTGTAATTTCTTTTTTTAGTGTTTGATAGTTTTCTTTGTAGAGGACCTTAATATCCTTTGTAAGGTTAATGCCCAAGTATTTCATTTTTTTGGAGGAGATGGTGAATGGGAGAGATTCCTGATTTCTTCTTCTGTGGATTTGTTGCTGGAGTAAAGAAATGCTAGTGACTTACTGGAGTTGATCTTGTAGCCAGCTACTTTGCTGAAATCGCCTATAAGCTCTAGGAGTTTTCTGGCCGATGTTATTGGGTCTTCTAGGTATAAAATCATGTCATCAGCGAATAGAGATAACTTCCTCTTTTCCTATACGAATTCCTTTGATTTCCTTGTCTTGCCTGATAGCTCTGGCAAGGGTTTCAAGGACTATATTGAATAGGAGTGGGGATAGCGGACAGCCTTGTCTCGTACCTGAATTCAGTGGAAATGCTTTCAGTTTTTCTCCATTGAGGATAATGTTGGCTATGGGTGTGTCATAAATGGATCTGACATAGTTAAAGTATCTTCCCTTGATCCCTATCTTTTCCAGAGTTTTGAGCATAAAGTGGTGTTGAACTTTATCAAATGCCTCTCTGCGTCAATTGAGATGATTATATGATTTTTGTTTTTAATTCTGTTTATGTGGCAAATTACATTTATTGATTTGCGTATGTTGAACCAGTCTTGTTTTCCTGGAATGAAGCCCACTTGATCATAATGAATTATCTTTTTAATGTGCTTTTGTATCCGATTAGCTAAAATTTTATTAAGGATTTTTGCATCAGTGTTCATCAGGGAAATTGGTCTGTAGTTTTCTTTTCTTGACATATCTTTGTTGGGTTTTGGAATCAGTGTAATATTTGCTTCATAAAAAGTGTTATAGAGTGTTCCCACTCTATCAGTTTCCTGGAAACTGTAGAGGATCAGTGTTAGTTCTTCTGTGAAGGCTTGGTAGAATTCTGCCGTATATCCATCTGGACCTGGGCTTTTCTTTTTTGGAAGAGCTTTGATTGCTGTTTCAATTTCACTATCTGTGATAGGTTTGTTTAGATTTTCAATGTCCTTCTGTGTTAAAGAGGGGATGTCGTATATGTCCAAGAACCTGTCCATGTCCTCCAGATTATCAAACTTGGCAGAGTATAAATTTTCAAAACAGCTTCTGATAATCTTCTGGACTTTGGATGACTCTGTGGTGATAGCCCCATTTTCATCTTTGATTTTGTTGATTTGCTTTATTTTGTTCTTCCTTTTAGTGAGGTTATTTATTGATCTTGTTTATTTTTTCGAAGAACCAACTCTTAGTTTTGATAATAGTTTGTATTGTTTTTTTATTCTCAATTTCACTGATTTCAGTTCTGATTTTGGTAATTTCCTGTCTTCTGTTAGCTTTGGGGTTGGATTGTTCCTCTTTTTGTAGTTGTTTGAGTTGAAGCATAAGGCTATTTATCTGGTCTCTTTCTAGATTTTTGATGTATGCACTCAGTGCTATAAATTTACCTCTTAAGAATGCCTTCACACTGTCCCAGAGGTTTTGGTATGTTGTTTCCTCATTCTCATTCAATTCTAAGAACTTCTTAATTTCTGCTCTCATTGCCTCTTTTACCCATCCTTCATTTAAGAGGTAATTATTCAATTTCCAAGTATTTGAGTAGTTTCTGTTGTTTCTCTTGTTGTTGATTGCTAAGATCATAGCATTATGATCTGACAGAATACATGGGATTATATCCACTTTTTTATATTTGTTAAGATTATCTCGGTGAACTAGGATGTGATCTATTTTAGAGAAGGATCCATGAGCCGCTGAAAAGAAGGTAAATTCAGCTGTCTTAGGATGAAATATTCTGTAGATGTCTGTTAAGCCCAATTGATTAATAGAGTCGTTCAGATTGGAGATGTCTTTTTTGATTTTTTTGTTTTGATGATCTGTCTAGAGTTGATAGTGGTGTGTTGAAGTCCCCCAGAATTATTGTGTTGAGATCAATGTCCTTAAGTATTTTTTCCATATATTTGGGGGGAGGGTTGTAATTGGGGGCATAAATGTTAATTATCATTATATCTTCTTGATGGACTGTCCCTTTTAGTATGATAAAGTGACCCTCGTTGTCCTTTCTGAATAGTTTTAGCTGGAAATTAATTTTATCAGAAATTAGAATCGCCACGCCAGCTTGCTTTTTTGGGCCGCAGGCCTGGAAGACATTTTGCCAACCTTTCACTTTCAGCCTGTGTCTATTTTTGAGTGTCAAATGTGTCTCTTGCAGGCAACATATTGTTGGATTTTGTTTTTTGATCCAGTGGGCCAGTCTGTGTCTTTTAATTGTGACATTGAGACCATTCACATTCAAAGCTAGGATAGATAATGGGAGGCTGAGTCTCAGACTTTGTGGCAATTACAGAGTTTCGCGTCATCTTAGAAGTCAATTTGTGTATAATGTGGTTATTGACTTGCCCTTGTTTAAGAATTTAGGGTATCGTTAGCATTTTCTTCTGAATGGAGAACATCCTTGAGAATATTGTTGTGCAGGATTTGTGTTCATGTATCTTGCTAGCTTGAGTTTATCGTTAAAGTATTTAATTTCCCCATTACATTTGAAGCTGAGTTTTGCAGGGTATATTATCTTTGCGTGGAAGTTGTTATTTTTCAACACTTGAAAGATATTGTTCCAAGCTCTTCTGGCCTTCATTGTTTGCTGTGAAAAATCCATAATGGTTTGAATTGGTTTGCCTCTGAATGTGATTTGGGGCTTTTCTGTAACTGCTTTTAGAATTCTCTCTTTAATTTCTCTGTTATTCATTTTGTACATGATATGTCTTGATGAGTTTCTCATTTGATTAGGCCTGTTTGGTGTTCTATAAGCATCTTGGATGTGATATTCCGGATCAATTGAAAGATGAGGGAAGTTCTTGCTTATGATTTTACTTAAAAGGTTCTTAATGCCTCTTGTTTGCTGTTTGGAGTTTTTCTCCAGGTCAATCGTTCTGAGATTATTATGCCTCATCTCATCAAATATTATTTGGAAGTTCTGATCACGTAATATAAGTTGCTTATCTTGTTTAACCTCTTTGAATTCGACATTGCTTAGCCGCTCCTCATTTTCTGATGTTTGTTCTTCAAGAGCTGAAGTTCTATTTTCAGTGGAGTATACTCTGGCGTTGGTATCTTTCAGTGAAGATTTGATGTGGTTAACTGTGTTTTTCAATCCTGATAGTTCTGCTACATCTCTTTTCATAATGTTTATTTCTTTGTATAGCTGTTCTTTCATCTCATGGAATTGCTCCCTTTTTTTCTTGTAAAAGTTGTCTCTCATCTCTTGAAATTGTTCTCTGATTTCTTTCCTTATTTCTTCTCTCAACTCTTTGATTGAATTACTAATCATAATGCTGATACAATATCTTTGGTTTTCATCTATGGCCCTGGCTATGGGATAATTGGGTGGAGAGCTGTGAGGTTGAGAAGGAGAGTTATTTCCCCTTTTCCTCATTTTCAGAAACCGAGAGCGTGTCTTGTAGTTCAACCTTGTTACTCTTGGTGAGTAATTGGAACTTCTTATGGCTTTGCTTCATTGTGATGGGAAGCTATTTGGTCAAGACAGACCTAAAGATGCCAGACTGTTCTGTGAGAACTTGAGAGTCTATAGGTGCAGATACTAGTCAGTTTCAACTAAAATAGATGTGCTGATGACTAGCACCAATAGTAGCGGTTTTCTTTGGGAGGGCTCTCACAATATATTATGATAGCAAGCAAGTACCCATTTTGAAGAGTGTCTGTTTCTTCAGATTGCAGGGTCTCTGAAAGTGGGGAGAAGAAATGACTAGGAAGGCACGGAGATGAATTGAGGAGGTATATTAGAACACCTGACTTAGAGTAAAGAGAAACAAGGGATTAGGGGGGAGTAGGTTATTCTATTAGGAATAAGGAAAACATAGAAATGGGGTGCAGGTGGGGTAAAGACTTTGGGTGAGGATGAGAGAAAACTGCTAATATTTAGGGATTACCAGAGCACAGGGGAAGAAGAGGTTAGAGTGGGGCGTGGTTCTCTTCACTCACCAGAGGCTGAGGCCATTTTGTCATCATGAAATGTTTTCCTGGTTGGATCCCAATGGTATAGGGATAGCGGTTGGGTTCAAGAAGACTGGGGATCCGCGTGCACTCCTGCGCGTGGGGTTTCTCGGGAGTGTCTCGGAATCGCTGTTGGGGGTGCTTGCCGTGTTCTCTTCCCGGTTTACCTGCTTTTGAACTCTATCAGCATTGAATAATGAAGCGTGGATTCTTTGAGTCTTTTTTACTCAAGTTTTCATTTTCGAGATTCACCCGTGGTCATTGCACATAGCAGTAGTTTGTTCATTGTGTGACTACGCTGCTAGAGGGTGCTGGGACGCTATGAACGTTGCTGCTGTGACAATGGCAGCATGCGCTTGGTGGAATTGCTGAGTTTCAGGGAGTTCATATGTTCAGCTTTACTGTTTTCTGCTAGTTTTCCAAAACGATGGCACCAATTTACGTTCACACCAGCACATATGGGAGTTCCAGTTGCTCCAAACCCTTGTAAGCAGTCTTTTTTTTGAAACTAGGTTCTGTTTTCTTGATCCTCTCCATGTGCAGAGATCATCCATCCTCTCCTGCTCCCATGGTTTGGCCTGGGAAGTCAGTAGTGTGCCTTTTGTGGCTGCATTTGAAGGTGGTCTCAGCCAAGAAGCCATCCTCATCTGCTTGGAGGATCTTTTTCTATGTTTGGTTTTCAGAAATCATGATGTGATGCAACTAGTTTTTTATTTTTTAATCCTGATTGGGCTTTGTAGTGCTTTTAAAATTGATACCTTTATCTAGTTTTGGAAAATTAACACCTTTTGCTTCTGTCTTGCCTGTGCCTCTGGAACCCCAGATCCACACGTTAGGCCTCCTCTGCTGCTTTCTGTCTTCCATTTCTGTCTTTTCTTTCTGTGGTTTGTTCTGAATTCTTGGCCCTCACCTTCAGCTCGTTAACTCTTCTTCAGTTGTGTCTCATGTCCTGCTACTGGCTCATCAGCTGCCCCCTCCCCTTGAGCTTCTTATTTGAGGCATCATCAGGATCAATTTCAGCATTTCCATTTTAAAAAATTACTGTTCTCTGCCCAGATTCTCAACTTGTCCTTCTGTTTCCTTTTCTCTATTAAGTAAAATTGTTTTCAGTTCTGTGTCTCATAATGGTCTTTTTATATGGTCTGTGTAGTCTCTTGATTTCATTTAAGCTGGTTTATATCTTTATAACCTTTGTATTTCTTTTTTTTTCTTTCCTTTTCTCCTCCTCCTCCTCCTCCTCCTCCTCCTCCTCCTCTTCCTCTTCCTCTTCCTCTTCTTCCTGCTCCTCCTTTTTCTGGCACTAGGGATTTAATCTAGGGGTGCTTAAACACTGAGCTACATTCCTAGCCCTTTTTTTTTCAAAGAGAGAGAGAGGGACAGAGAGAGAGAGACAGAGAAAGAGAAAGAGAGAATTTTATTTAGTTTTTCATTACTCCGACACTTAGATGTGTATGTGGTGCTGGGGTTTGAACCCATGTCCTTGCACATGCCAAGCAAGCGCCATAACTGCCGAGCCACTGCTCCAGCCCCTCCCAACCTTTTTTATATATTTTATTTTGAGTTTGGGTCTCTCCAAGTTGCTTAGGGACTTGCTAAATTGCTAATGGTGGCTTTGAATTTGCGATCCTCTTTCCTCTGCCTCCCAAACTGCTGGGATTATAGGTGTGCACCACTATGCCTGGCCAAGCTGAAATTTCTGTTTGAGTTCTGAACATTGTGATAAATTGTAGAGAGAATTGGAAGTTAGATTTCATCAGAGGAGATTTGATTTTGCTTCTGAGAGACAGCATAGCTAGGTACGTTGCAACCCAAGAAAACCTTATTCTAACCAGAGATTGGGTTGATTTGAAGCTGGGCCTTGTTTTATGAAAGATTTGTCTCTCTGGGTTACCTCCTTCTGTCCATTTATTTATTTATTTATTTGGTACTAAAGACTGAACCTGGGGCACTTATTATTTTGAGACAGGGTCTGGCTGAGTTGTCCAGGCTGACGTAGAACTTGTGACCCTCTTGCCTCAGCCTCCAGAGTAGCTGGGATTACACGTGTGCATCTCCATACCCAGTTCTCTGTTTATTTTTTAAAATGATTTTGTCCTGATTTCATTTTACTTATAAAAGCAAAATTTTAATATTTGAAAAATATTTAATATTTTTCAGTTTGTTCCAATGGCCCAGGCTGGTCATTTGAAGTCCTGGGAAGTGGCTTTGACCAGAAATTCCATTTCCAACTTGCTGGTAATTTATTGTTTGTTCTTTTTTTTTAAATTAGCCTTCTGATGCGGAGAAAGAACTGGTTGAGAATATTGAGAACATGTGGTTAAATCTCTTTAATGAATCAGTGAACGTGGAGCATACTCTTGGGGGCATAAAGAGAACTTTCACGGAGGTACCTTTTACATCTTACTCTGGGTAAAGATGATTGGGGGGGAATCACACATTGGGCTGAATTAATGTAACCTTGCCTTTCTCAGATTACTCGGGGTGAAATAATGAACTACAGATCCCAGATAGAGGAATTTGCAAAACGCTTCTACAGTGAAGGCCCTGGTTCTGTAGGTGAAGACCTGGATAGAGGTAGGACTATCCGCCTGGGTGTGCTGAGCTCGTTGGGCAATTTGCTTAGCAAGTTTAAGGTGAGTGGTACTCACCCGTATTTTAAGTATCTGGTTTTCACTCGAATAGTTTTTTCATGTATGCCCCTTCATATGTAAAAAGCTGGACTGATTCAATGCAGTGAGTGTTGAATGCCCACCCTGTGAGGGTAGGAGAACAGCACCTGCTCCTACAGAGATTCCCGCTGCAGCTCCTGCACCTTGACCACAGCATCTGCCTTTGCAAAAGTCACCTTGTGTCCTCCGATGTCCTTGCTGACCTACTCCTCTTGCATTCACTGTTTGGTTTTAGATCCGTGACCACTCTGTTTGTCCCCCGCCCTTCAAGTGGCATTGACCCAGAGGGTGGAAAGATGGAAATACTAATGTTCTTATTCTAAACAGAATGTGATGACTCCCAGGAGACTGGTACAGACCACAGGCTAGCAGGGGTCAAAGGAAACGGTTCTCATCTGTTTGGGGCTGCTCCAAAGGGCGTCTTGGAGGGGCGGTGTTTGTATGGCTGATGGCCATGTGGCGTGATGGAGGCCCCTGCTCTCGGGGAGAAGTGCAAAATCATGCAGCCAGCCTGAGACCAGGAATAGCGCTCGGGAGATCTGGGCCTGCTGGGGCTCAGCTCAGGCTCCCTGGTGATCCACGTGCACAAACTAGAATTTTCTAAGTGCAGGGGCTTGCAGCTTGAGTGAGAAGGAGGGCTGGTCACGCTGAATCTGTTCTCCCATGCAGCTTGTGTGGACACAACGATCACTCGTGTGCCTCATCGAGATTTCTCATCCCTCATTCTCCACCTTGCTATTCCATTCCTTTGTTGATCCATCCGTCCCTCCACTAGGGGCAGAACTGCTGGGCATCTACGAGAGAGAGCTGGCCAAGCATGAGAAGAGCCGCCAGGAGCTGGCCAATGCCGAGAAGCTCTTCGATCTGCCCATTACCATGTACCCCGAGCTGCTCAAGGTGCAGAAGGAGATGAGCGGGCTGCGGCTCATCTACGAGCTCTACGAGGCGCTGAAGGTGGGTGCTCAACCCAGCCCTGGGAACCTGCCCAGTGGACGCCCTGGCTCTTAGCTTGAGGCCAAGCAGATGCCTCTCGGCTGGGGTGGAGTCACCTTTGTGCTGGTCCTTAGGTGAGCTCCTCCCTGTCACCCTTCACTGAGTGAGAGCAGCCGTCCTGCTGCCTTCCAGCATGGTGATTGTCGATAAGTCCCCAGCAAACCGCTCTGTGTGCCCTTGGATGCGCCCGTCTCTTCCTGGGCTCTGCACCTTGAGGCTGGTGCTCGAATGCTGTGAGCAGGGCTGCGAGCTTATGAAGCTTCGGATGCTGGAAGACAAGGCTCAGGGTCAGCAAGTGTAGACGGCTTTTCCAACGAGTGCTGCTATTGAGGGAGGCTGAGAAGTGGGGGTGCTGGCTGGACGGGGTGCAGGGTCGGAATGATTTTTTTTTGCTTAAAGTGGGAGGAATTAGGGCCTGAGATTGTGTACATATGGGATTTGTGCATTAAGAGAAAAGGCTGGTGAGAGTGGTGAGGTAGCAGGGAGGCAGGAGGAGGGCCTGAGTGGTGTCCTTGAGGAGGTTGGCAGAAGAGATGGGGCCCAGGAGGTGGCCTCAAACTGGGGACAGACAGGAGCCTCTGTTATCATGCTGGGAAGGGACAGTATATGGGTAGAGATGCTTCTAGAAGGAAGTCTGAATTACCTCAGTATCCCCGGTGACACATGCAGCAAGGTGATTAGCAGAGATGGAGGAGGGGTGGGTGCTGAGATTGGAGCAGGTGGCCATCTAGAGGAGCGGGGGTGGGGGAACACAACCCAGGGAACGTGGTGTGCATCAGGGCCCATGGCTCAGACTGAGGCCTGCGGGTGAGGCTGGGTGCTGTGTCCAGCCTGGCTTGAGTGTTGAGGAACGGGGCTGGCCAGGCTGCCCTTGGCCACCTGCCCTCCATGCAGACAGCACAAAGGCAGTGGCGCTGAGGGTGAATAAGACAAGGTGGTGACCAACCGGCCCACCTGTGTTCAGCAGGGGACGCTCCAGGAAGTCCCCCGACAAGTCTCATTGCATTCCTACAAAAAGGAGCCGGAGAGACGCAGAAGTTCTCTCAAAGACATCCAGGGCTGCAAGAGCTTTTGAGATTTTTTGAGAAGACATGGAAAGGAAATGAGAAATAAGTATGGTATACTGTCATTTACACCAAGGCCAGGAAAGCCCCAGGGTCCCCGTCCTGGGTGGACGTGCTTTCCCATTGATGCTTTCCATGACTCAGCAGTCTCAGCGGCATAGATGCAAGGGCTGCAGGCTGCCCAGGGCGGCAAAGCTTATGCAAGAAAGTGCTTTTCCCACTGAATCCCAAGAGAACAGCGCAGACCGTCTTCTATGGTAACCGAGTACGAGCACTCCCAGGCTCGCTTCTCAGCCTCAGTCTGGTGTTCAGAGCTCTGTTCTTTCTTCCTGTCTTCTTCGGTGCTGGGATCCGACCCAGGGCGGTGAGCGTGCCAGGCCTGTGCTCCACCATTGAGACACCCGGTCCCGCTACCTCTGCCTTCAGAACAGGGGCGAGCTCCTGGGCTGCACACAGCCTCAGACAGCGGGGGCAGGGGGCTTAGAAACATCCGGGTTCATTTGCTTTTGTTTCAGGTGTGTGGCTTGTGAGGGTGCTTGCACCGGCGGGGGTTGCTACTCCGGGACACCTGAGCATGACCTGCTCTCCCAGTTGGGTCACCTTTGCTTCTCTAAAGGGTCCCGCTGAAGGACATTTCTTGCACATTTCCAGGTGGCAAAAGAAGAATGGTCTCAGACCCTCTGGATCAACCTGAACGTTCAGTTTCTCCAGGAAGGAATCGACGGCTTTTTCAAGGCTCTCAGAAAGCTGCCGCGGCCAGTGCGCACCTTGTCTGTGGCCTACCATTTGGAAGCAAAAATGAAGGCCTTCAAAGAGTCCATTCCTTTGCTTCTGGACTTGAAGCACGAGGCCCTGAGGGACAGGTTTGTTTTGCCCACATGAATGCATGTAGGGGACTTTTAGTGCAAACATGTCCCCGCTTAGATCTGGGGATGAGCAGATTTCAGCAGTGACACAGGCTGTACATATGCGATAGGCAAGTCTATGACTTTGTTCTTGTATCAACCCCAAGGTCTCTAAAAAAAAGAGAAAAAAATCCCCATCAGGTGTGGAGTGGCCTCTGCCATGGCTTCATTCAAAGGTTTAAAAACCAAAAACCATTAGGCAGCCTTGATTGGCAACGTAGCAGAAATATAGCAAGACTCACACAGGTAATTTACAGCTTTCTAGGAGATACCTTAAATCAATGAATGAGAAGAAAGAAGTGAAATTCATTTTAATGATATATTTTAATTAAGACATCCCAAACATCATTTCAACACGTAACCAATGCAAAAGATTTATTTGTGGGATATTTCACCTTTAAAAAAAATACATTGAAGGAACTCGGGAGGCTGAGGGAGAAGGATCACAAGTAAGAGGCCAGCCTCAGCAACATAGCAAGCTCCTGTCTCAAAAAATAGAAAGGGCTGGGGATGTGGCTCAGTGGTTAAGTGCCCCCTGGGTTCAGTCCCGGTTTCCAAAGGCAAAACAAAAACCAAAACCATTGAGACCTGGCATAAATCTTACCCTCACATCATTTCAGCTTGAACTTGCTACAAGTGCAGAGCTCAGCAACCACGGTGGCTTGTGGCCAGCGCACTGGTGGGTGAGGAGGCCTTGGAGGCAGGCGGGAATCAGCAGGAGTTCTCTGCTGGCTCTCCCTGCTGCATTCTGTCTTCCTGTCACAGCCCCTAATGTGTGCTCACGAGGTCCCAGATGGCCTTGGATGGCTTCCTTTTACCTGCTGAGAAGGTCATTCCTCCTCCGCCTCCTTCCAGGGAGGTCTCCCCAGCACCCGTGTCACTGCCTGTCCCTGATACTGGGTGTCAGTGACACTGCCAGGCCCAGGTGACCTGGGCTCGCAGCTCCTTCACCTCTCACTCCTGCCACGCACCCTCGCCGTCCTCCCCGTGAGGCTGGAGACCGTGCTTTCCAGCCACAGGCCCCTGGTCGGTCCCCACTATGGTTGTCAGAGTGTCGCCATCTGTCACGGGGTTCCAGATCTTTCCATCATGTTAGTTCTTTTCTACTTAAATGATTATTTTCTAAAAAGAAGCTCACATCACCACTGTGAATGGAGAGCCAAAAGCACGTGCCAGAAACAGAGAGGAATTGCAGAAAAGAATGTGATTTTTAGAAACGTGGCTCAGAATGGTTGCCCATCCTCTCGGGAAACAGGGAAAGTGGGTGACGGTGAAGGGGTTGGGGACACAGCGGCACTAGCTGTGCCTTTCCCTTTGACATGATCAAAAGGACAGAGAGGGCACTGACAGGCTCACCTTGTGCCCAGGGCCCTGTGATATGGACTCTGGATGCCCTCACCAGCTAGCAGGGTCGCGGCTCCCTACTTCCTGCCAGTCCCTGGGCAAGGCTGGGGATAGAGAGGCAAAAAGCCACCTGCCTTTCTGACCACTCCTGGGTTTTTGGGGTGTGTGTGTGTGTTTTAACAACTAAAACCAGGCTCCGATAGGCAGCTTACGAGCTGGGTCCCAGGCCCTCTGCGGTCAGCAACCTTGTTCCACACGGATGGAACCATAGA
Organism: Aplodontia rufa; assembly: GCA_004027875.1. Taxonomy (NCBI): domain Eukaryota; kingdom Metazoa; phylum Chordata; class Mammalia; order Rodentia; family Aplodontiidae; genus Aplodontia; species Aplodontia rufa. Next base: position 119,542 of record PVKS010001572.1, on the reverse strand, counting down.
ACAGGCCGGAGGTAGGGGACAGCCAGGCTGGCCCAGAGCCCAGCTGCTCACTGTTGTGCCTCTCGTCTGAAGCGGGTGCTCCTTGCTTCCTCTGCCATGCTCCGTTTTTTCGGTAGTACAGCGGTTCGTCATCACCCGGGCCACTCCGTGGTGGAGTGTGGCCCCAGGATTCATCCCCAGGACGGCAAAAAACAGAATTTTCAATCACAGCTGCAAAATGTGTTTTGGTCAGTTCAGCTGGGTGTGCTCTAGCCAGGGCCATTTGCTCATCTGGTGACAGTGACCTTTGCACAAAGATGGAACACCCCCCATGACTGTTTTATTGTTTACCGACTGCCTTGGTCCCCTGGGGCTGGGAGCCTTGTCGCTCAGTGACCTGCACCCCCAGCACCCGCCCACTGCCTGATGCAGACTCGGTGCTTGGTACACGTTTATCCAATGCACCAGGTTCCCAAGGGGTGAATGACCCAGCAGAGGTTGAGAGCCCGGGTCTAGAGGCTACGGCAGAAGCAGCTTTGGAGAATTAACAGTCGTGCATTTCTTAGACCGCCTTGAACACTAGCGTAGAGCGCGTCTTGCTGGCTGCGAGTTCCTGGGCTTAACTCGAGCCAATGGTGGGATTTCAGAAAACTTGGGGGGATGTAATTCCAACGATGTCCCCGTGCTTCAGAATTCCATCACAAGAACTTTTGTACTAGGAATTGCCTGTGATGTAAGTGGGAACGATGGAAACCAGCCCGAAATCCAGCAAACCTAAAGAGTCTGATGCTGATGTACCTGCAGGCACTGGAAAGAGCTCATGGAGAAGACGGGTGTCTTTTTCGAGATGACCGAGACGTTCACCTTGGAAAACATGTTCGCCATGGAACTGGACAAGCACACAGATATCCTCAATGAGATTGTCACAGCGGCCGTCAAGGAGGTGGCCATTGAGAAGGTGGGGCTGCGGTCAGGAACGGTCTGGGGCGAGGGGAACGGCGCCTCTGCTCCAGGAGAAAGCACGGGGCCGCTTTGCTCTTGGCTTTAGGTGTAGACCTCCTGTCTCTGTCAACGTCTTCGTTGTTCCTCGTGATGCTTTCCCTTTATTTACTGTAGATGTCACAGATGTTCAGGTTAGCAGGTGCAAAAAGGAAAAACACCATCGGTAATCTTGCAACAGTTATCAGTAACCGCTAGAGATGTTCTTCCTCCTTACAGTGCAGGTACACACGCTTTGCGCATGCCTGTGCGCACACGGGCACACGCACGTGCGTGTACACTTACACGTAAGCACACACATAGCAGTAAAGATGTGCGCACCTACATGTGACATACATGCACCCGCGTCCGCATATGTGCACAGTACCCACTATACACGCGCCTAAACACGCTTACGCACACGTGGGTAGAGATTTTGTTTTGGAAAGCATGTAGTTTAGCAATTTGGTTTCCTGGCTGCACAGCAGAGCCAGCCCAGGGGCAGGACCCACAGCCGTGCAGGGGTAGACCCCGGAAGTCACAGCTTGGTTCCTGTGCTTAGCCGCTGAGTGAACTTGGCCAGCTGCCTTGCACAGTCTCTGACAGTGATGCCGGCCGCAGCAGGTTGCTTCCAGGGCTCGACAAGGTCACGTCTGTACGTGCTTACCGGCACGCAGCAGGTTCTTGACAAATGTGCTGTCGCCACCCTGGCATGGCCTCGACTTCTCACGCAGTGGGTCGAGGACCCCGGTTGAGGTGTTGATCAAGGGCAGCTAAGGAGGTCCTTGCTGGGTTGGGGTGTGGTTTCTCAAACTTATGTGGCTTTTTAAATCTGCCTGGCCAGGCCGTGAAGGACATCCTGGACACGTGGGAAAACATGAAATTCAACGTGGTCAAGTATTACAAAGGCACGCAGGAGCGCGGCTACATCTTGGGCTCTGTGGACGAAATCATCCAGAGTCTCGATGACAACACCGTCAACCTGCAGAGTATCTCGGGGAGCCGATTCGTGGGCCCGTTCCTGCAAACTGTGCACAAGTGGGAGAAGACGCTGTCCCTCATTGGGGAGGTCATCGAGGTGAGCGTGGACAGAAGACGGAGCCGGGCCAGTTCACCCGCAGGAAAGAGCCTGCATGTGGGGTATTCTGAGCTTAGAAACGAATGACCCTCCTTTACACTTTACTGGTCTTGATTTATTTGGGGGAGGAGTGAACTTCTAGGCACTCTGAGTTTTTATTTATTTATTTATTTTAAGAGAGAGGGACAGTGAGAGAGAGAGAATGAGAGAATCAGTTTTATTTAGTTTTTCATGTGGCTTTTGTTGTTCCAACACTTCATTGTGTATGTGGTGCTGGGGTTTGAACCTGAGTCCTTGTGCATGCCAGGCAAGCGCCATAACCCCTGAGCCACTGCTCCAGCCCCTGAGTTTTTATTTTTGATGAATGCATTTTTTTTTTGGTACCAGGGGTGCTCTTAACCACTGAGCCTCATCTCCAGTCCCTTTTTATTTATTTACTTTCTAAATTTTGAGACAGGGTCTTCCTAAGTTGCTTAGCGCCTGTTGAGCAGTTGAGGCTGACTTCAAACTAGCAATCCTTCTGCCTCAGCCTCCTGAGCCTCTGGAATTGTAGGTGTGTGCCACTGTGCCCGGCTTGTATTTTTTTTTTTTTTCCTTTAAAGAGAGAGGGACAGGGCTGGAGTGGTGGTTCTACAGTTACAGCGCTTGCCTGGCATGCATAAGTATGTGAGTTCAGGGCCCAGCGCCATGTACACAATGAAGTGTCTGAGGAATGAAAGTCACATGAAAAACTAAATAAAAATTGCTTCTCTCTTTCTCTCACTGCCTCCTCTTTCTTTTAAGAGAGAGAGAGAGAGAGAGAGAGAGAATTTATCAATTTTATTTAGTTCTTCATGTGGCTGCTCTGATACTTTGTTGTGTGCGTGGTGCTGGGGTTTGAACCCATGTCCTCATGCATGCCAGGCAAGAGCCGTGACTCTGACCCACTGCTCCAGCCCTGGCTTGTGTTTTTAATTTCTGAGATTCCTAATTGCTTTTTCCCAGAGCGGCCCTGTTCTTTTTAGCGCTGTCCTGTTTGCTTGCAGGGGTCATGCCGAGAGTCGTGAGCCTGCTTATTCTGGCGTCCTTTTCAGATCCTGCTGTGCCTTTTCTCAGGCAGCATGCTTCTCTTTTGCTGTCTGTTCACCGACCCCTCTCACGGTGGCGGGTTTCTCTGTGATTTCAGCATTCTCTCTTTGTTGGGCAGCATCAGACAAAATGTTCTGTTAGGTGTCTGGGCTCTGCTTCGTGGCCACCCAGGCTCGCGTCAGCAGCTTGGGGTGGCTGGCTTTTCCCTCCGGAACCACGCCCTGTTCCTGGCCACAGACGAGCCTCTGGGTGGGAGGAAGGCTGGCCTGGGTTCTGGCTAGAAGCACGATCCAGACCTGGCTCCTGTCACGGTTGGCGTTGTTTTTATTTTATCTGTGGAAGCTCTTGTGTGGGACACATCAAGGGCTTTTCTCTTTATTATTTACAAATCTAAAAAGTCAACCATTTCAGGGTGCAGCTGCACTCAGCTCCGGCAACCACCACCTCTGCCTCGTCCCAACACCCTCAAAGAAAGCCCCCAGCCCACTGGAAGTCACATCCCTTCCTCCTGCCCCTTCCCCGCCTCTTCCGTGGCCGCTTCCCAGGGACCTCTGGCTCTGTGGGTTTGTTGCTTCCGCTCATTTCGTACAAACGGCTCCCACATGCCGGCTTCCTTACCTAGCACAGGATCTTCAAGGTTCACCCTGTTGCGGTGCGCATCAGGGCTTCATTCCTTTATTTTTTATGTTGGCAGTGCTGGGGATGGAACCCAGGGCCTTGCACATGCTAAGCAAGAGCTGTACTGCTGAACCACTGCCCCAGCCATCTTAGTCCTTTTTATGGCTGAACAATATTTTCTGTTCTATGGAGAGACCACATTTTTTCTGCCTGTTCTTAGCCGATGGCCATTTGTGTGACTGCCACCTTTGGGGTGTCATGAACAGGCTGTTGACAGCCATCTGCCCAGTGGTTTCTCTGAGCCTTTCCAGTTCTCTGGTCTCCGCCTGGAGGTGGAGCAGCTGAGCACAGGGTGCGTGGCCTGCTTTCTGCAAGGACTTCCACCCTGCCTGCCCTTGTTTATTGTGGGTCACAGGCTCCGGACTCGCTCGTTGCTTGAAGTTTCCTCCCTGTACTAAACTGGCCTGGAGGATTTTCTTTTGCTTTTGAACGTGGCTGTTTATGGTGAAATGTTTTGTTATGCTTTTTCCAGAATTCCCATTACAGTAGTCCCCCTCCCTTCTTCTCCAGGGAATATGTCCCCAGATGTTCCCAGGATGCCCCCAAACCAGATGGTACTGGACCCTATGTATGCTGTTTTTGCTGTGTGCATACATAGGTGTGATAAAATCCAACGTATAGATGAACCAGTAATTAGCAATAATCACTACTAAAACAGCGGCTCCAGCCATCCGCTGCGATGAAAACCGTGTTTTGGGCCTCCCAGAACTCCTGACTGCACGGGACTGCATTTGGACTGCAGTTAGGCACGGGTAGAGACCCCAAGGGAAACTGAGGGTGAGCGGGACGTGGCCGTGCGTCTCCTCGCTGTGCGCTCTAGCGGTGCCTCCCCCCCCCCCCCCCCCCCCCCCCCCCCCCCGTTGACATCCGTATCATGCATTTCAGATCTGGATGCTGGTGCAGAGGAAATGGATGTACCTGGAGAGCATCTTCATTGGTGGAGACATAAGATCGCAGCTTCCGGATGAGGCCAAGAAGTTCGACAACATCGACAGAGTGTTTAAACGGGCAAGTGACAGGCCTGGTGGAGCCAGGACAGAGGGCCGGGGCCGGAGGCGCCTTTGCTTCCCATTTGCGTGTAGCGTCTCTCCACCAGCAGCACCTCAGCTTTTTCAGTGATGACTTTAATCTGTTCAGTAAAAAGTTCCTGTTTGATTTTTAGCTGCTGCCGTGACACTGAGACTTCTTTACATAAAAACAGTCATAAAAGCAATGTTTGCCTGCTTAAAAAATACTTGAACTGTAGGAAGCATAGAACATGTGTTGCTCGTGGTCCCTTCACCTTCACGGGACAACTCGAGGGCTGGTTCCTGCCTGGCATGCAAAGGACTTGGCTTCGAACCCCAGAACCATGCACACAACTAAGAGTCGGAGAAACAAAAGCCAGATAAGAAAAAAATAAAATAGATTCTCTCTCTCTCTGTGTCTCATTCTTTCCTCTCTCTCTCTCTTTTTTAAAGGGGGACAACTCTAATATTCAAGACAGGTCTAGCACCCCTAACCTGAAAATCCAAAATGCTCCAAAATCTGCAACTCCCTGAGCGCCAGCGCTGAGTCGCCGGCGTGATACCACAAGTAGAAAATTCCACACCATGAAGCGCTGCACAAAATTGTTCAGAAATCCGTAACCACCTTTAGGCTCCATGTACAGGGCACCTGTGAGTCTCAGATGAACTTCGGGCTTAGGTCTGGGCCCAGCCCCAGGGGATTCGGTGCACTGATGTTCCAGACGCCAGAGAAGAGCTGAGCCCGAGCTCTGGTCCCGGGCACTTCAGAGTCGGATGCTCAGCCTGTCCAGCTCCCCAACCTGTACAGGTTTAAAAATGATTCTAATCATATTGTAAGCAATCTCATATCATTTATTTTATATTTATTTATTTATTTGTTTATTTATTTTTAAAAAGAGAGGGGGAGAGAGAGAGAGAAAGAAACAATTTTTATTGAGTTTTTCATGTGACTTTCGTTGCTCCGAGACATTGTTGTGTCCATAGTGCTGGGGTTTGAACCCAGGTCGTCATGCGTGCCAGGCATGCTCCGTAAGCGCTGAGCCACTGCTCCAGCCGCCGTCTCTTGGTATAATGCTAAGCGTCTCATGGACGACACCGTGGGAAGAGACGTTGGCACAGCCCTGTGTGATGCTCCAGCCCAATGCTGGTCTAAGAGATCGTTCTCTAGCAGCTGCTCCTTCTGTCAGGACAGAATTCTTCCACCAGACTCAGGGTTGTGCCCGGAGCTTTCCCCATATGTAGCTGAATATCTCACACTAGGTTGTTAAGAGAGCAAATCCCCCTGAAAGGTTGGTGCGTGCTGGGTCCTTTCCAGAAAGGGCTGTAGCAGCCTCCACGGCTGCAGGAAACCGGCCGGATCCATACCTGGACAACCCACCCTCAAAGCCCTGGAGCCTGGCTGTTACCTTTGCCACCGTGTTCTTCAGCTGCAGGGAACGGTGGCCAGTTGGTATTTCAATCTCTTTTACCCACAAGAGCTCATGATTTTTTTCTTATCCATTGACACAAATTCTATTTTGAATTTTGAAAACCAGACAACAAATACCCAAATTCATTATAGAAGAATTTAGAGATAAAGCAAAAGAAAAAGAATAAAAGAAAGAAAGTGCTAATGATTAACCGACTCTTACCCAAGAGAACTATTATCTTATTTTACAGTGCTGGGGATTGAACCCAGGGCATGGAGCATGCTAGGCTCGCTCTACCCTGACCTCCATCCCCAGCGCCAAGAGAATGGTTTTGCAGTCGAGCACATACCCTTCCAGAAGGGCTGTCCTGTGTCGACCTGTAAATCAGAGTCCGCGGCACTCCAACTGGCTTTTTCATTTCCCATCTCCAACCTCTTTCAATCAGCGAATATCTACGTTGCCACAGCCAATTGTTCACCTGTTTCCTTACTGTTAAACACTCAGGTTCCTTCTCTCTGCCCACTTCTCCTTTTGCCATGAGAAAGAGTGCCAGAGTGAATATTGTGTCCCTGCGAGTTGCTCATGGCGGAAGTGCTGTGTGCCCCAGGGCCGGGTCTGCACCGCTGCAGGCAAGGGGCACCCAGGAGCAGGGAGGTGATGGCACCTGCCATGCTCTGGCCTCCTGAAGGGAGGTAGCCCTCATGGGGCCCTGTGTGTGGGTCCTGTGTAGGTGACGGCTCTCTTCCCACCCTGTCCAGATCATGGGTGAGACCTTGAAGGACCCGGTGATCAAGAGGTGCTGCGAGGCCCCCAACCGCCTCAGCGACCTGCAGCACATCAGCGAGGGCCTGGAGAAGTGCCAGAAGAGCCTCAACGACTACCTGGACTCCAAGAGGAACGCCTTCCCCAGGTTCTTCTTCATCTCTGATGACGAGCTGCTCAGCATTCTAGGCAACAGCGACCCGCTCTGCGTCCAGGAGCACATGATCAAGGTGGGCTTCAGGGGCAGATTCGCGTCCAGGAGCACATGATCAGGGTGGGCTCCAGGGGCGGCTCTGCGTCCAGGAGCATGTGATCAGTGTGGGCTTCAGGGGCAGCTCCACATCCAGGAGCACGTGATCACGGTGGGCTCCAGGGGCAGCTCCACATCCAGCAGCACGTGATCACGGTGGGCTCCAGGGGCGGCTCCACATCCAGGAGCACGTGATCACGGTGGGCTCCAGGGGCAGCTCCACATCCAGGAGCACGTGATCAGGGTGGGCTCTGGGTTCCAGGCGGCTCCGTGTCCAGGAGCACGTGATCAGGGTGGGCTCCAGGGGTGGCTCCACATCCAGGAGCACGTGATCAGGGTGGGCTCCAGGGGTGGCTCCACATCCAGGAGCACGTGATCAGGGTGGGCTCCAGGGGCTACTTCACATCCAGGAGCACGTGATCAGGGTGGGCTCAAGGGGTGGCTCCACATCCAGCAGCATGTGATCAGGGTGGGCTCTGGGTTCTGGGCAGCTCCGTGTCCAGGAGCACGTGATGAAGGTGGGCTGGGGGGGGCTCCACATCCAGGAGCATGTGATCAAGGTGGGCCCCAGGGGCAGCTGCGCATCTAGGAGCATGTGATCAAGGTGGGCTCCAGGGGTGGCTCCGCGTCCAGGAGCACGTGATCAGGGTGGGCTCAAGGGTCGGGCTCCGAGTCCAGGAGCATGTGATCAGGGTGGGCTCTAGGGGAGGCTCCGTGTCCAGCAGCACGTGATCAAGGTGGGCTCCAGGGGTGGCTCTGCGTCCAGCAGCATGTGATCAAGGTGACTTGACTTGCAGAGTGACTTGCATTGTATCTGTGGCCCTGAAGGACTCATTTTTCTGGATTCAGCAAATGGCAATGGTTTACCAAGCCAGCATTTGGTTCCCCTTGGAAGAGCCTCGTGTGTCTACTCTAGCACCTTGCACAGAGGGCCCTGGGATTGTACCCCAGGCTCTGATTCCCCAGCCGGGGGTGTTTAATCGAGGTCTGCCTCCTCCGCGTTCAGCTCCACGTTCCACGCTGCCCCTTTGGACCTCTCTGTACAGGACATGCCCTGAACCCCGTGTGCTAGGGATAGAGTCTGCCTCCTCCTCCTTTCTTTTGAAAACCCTGCCCAGAGGGCTGGAGCGGTGGCTCAGTGGTTACAGCGCTTCCTTGGCAAGTGCAAGGCTCCGTGTTCAAACAACAGCACCACGTACGCAACAAAGTATTGGAGAAACAAAGGCCAGATGGGAAAATAAGTAAAGTTGATTTTCTCTTTAAAAACAAAAACAAAACAGCCCTCCCCCTGATCTTTACTCAGGGCGGGGTCTCGAAGGCGGTGTAGCCGGGGAGGAGCAGGATTCAGGGCGCCCCAGGGCTGCCCTGGCTCTGCAGGCGATGGAGCTGCTCGCCATGGCAGAACAGAGCGCAGCGTCACAGGGAGCCTGTCGCACTGTGTTGCAGATGTACGACAACATAGCCCTGCTGCGGTTCCACGACGGCGAGAGCGGGGAGAAGCTGGTGTCGGCCATGATCTCCGCGGAGGGCGAGGTGATGGAGTTCCGCAAGACCATCCGGGCCGAGGGCCGCGTGGAGGACTGGATGACGGCTGTGCTGAACGAGATGAGAAGGACGAACAGGCTGATCACCAAGGAGGCGATTTTCAGATACTGCGAGGACAGAAGCAGGTAAGGCCGCGCCTGCGCGTGTGTGCCACCGCACCAACTTCAAGGGCACAGACTGGTGGGCCCAGGTGGCTTGTTAGCTGCCATGAAGGCGTCTCGGCCATCACCTCGCACAGGACTTCAGAGGGTCCTCCCTGCAGGATGGTAGGAAGTGGTTTAACACTAAACCCCTGAGCTGCCAGGGTTCGCTCCACTGAGCTACCAGGGGTGGCTCGGGCCTCCAGGACATCCCTATGCACAGCCATGGACCTGGGGGCACGTCCCTGAGAACTGTGAAATGAAAAAGCAAGGTGCAGAGGGACTTGGATCCACAGTGCACCCTCTCTGTCTGTTTCCGGGTCACTCTGGGTAAGCAGGAGAGCAGAGGAGCAGGAAGCCACAGCAAGGCCCGGGCAGAGTTTATTGAATTCCTCGTTGGAGTTTTAAAAAATCTCTTACCCTAAATCCATAATACCAAGGGATTTTGAAGACCTATGAAGAAATATTTTAAAAGTGGCCTGGCCTCTTTCTGTGGAGCTGGGAGCCTGCAAGTGTTTGGTGGGCGCTTACTGTCTGGCCAAGGGCTCTTATTTCCCCTGGCTCGGCTAAGGCTGTGCTTTGCCTCACCTGCTCCAGATAAGAGAAAGAACTTTTTTTTTTTGTTTGTTTGGTACCAGGGATTGAACCCAGGGGCACTTAACCACTGAGCCACATCTGCAGCCCTTTTCATTTTATTTTTGAGACAGTTGCTGAGGCTGGCCTTGAACTTGGATCCTCCTGTCTCGCCTCACTTCTTGGTGGAGCTGTTTTCACACCAGTCCCTGGGTTGGCCCTGATACCTGGCGGCTGCCCTCTCTCTACAGAGTCGACTGGATGCTCCTGTACCAGGGCATGGTGGTGCTGGCCGCCAGCCAGGTGTGGTGGACCTGGGAGGTGGAGGACGTCTTCCACAAGGTACATGAAGGGGAAAAACAGGCCATGAAGAACTACGGCAGGAAGATGCACCGGCAAATCGACGAGCTGGTGACGCGGATCACCATGCCCCTGAGCAAAAACGACAGGAAGAAATACAACACAGTCCTCATCATTGACGTGCACGCCAGGGACATTGTGGACTCCTTCATCAGAGGCAGGTGAGCCCCGTCCCAGGTGGGGCATGGCAGAGTGGGCCCTGGCCTCCTCCTCCCCCACTCACCTCCCCTGCCTCCTCCTTCTCCACTACCTGCCTCCACCTCCCCTGCCTCCTCCTCTTCTCTTGCTGTCCAGCATTCTCGAGGCCCGGGAGTTCGAGTGGGAGAGCCAGCTTCGGTTTTACTGGGACCGGGAGCCGGACCAGCTGCACATCCGCCAGTGCACGGGGACCTTCAGCTACGGCTACGAGTACATGGGCCTGAACGGGAGGCTGGTCATCACGCCCCTCACCGACCGGATCTACCTGACACTCACCCAGGTGACTGCTGCTGGGCTTCCACAGACTGTGGTGTGGTGGGGCGGAGGAGGTCCTTGCTCTGACAGATCAGGAGCATTTTGCATCTGCTATATGACCCAGTTGTCACTGCTAGGAGTTGGGTGCCTGGGAGCCATCTCTGGGAGCCATCCAACGTCATCAGGCACCAATTTCCAGCCTACTGCTTAGTCCTTGGGACTCTGGTCCCTATGCAGTGGGGGCAGGAGTAGGTGGGCAAATGCAGAGATGTTAAAGGTGGAGCCGTAAGGATGTGGTGCCGCGGCCATGCACGCCGTGTGATGGCTGCTGTCCAGGTTGTCTGTTCCGGTGGACACCTGAGAACTGAGAGAGTGGCTTTCCCAGGACAGGGGCAGCTTGTTAGCTGTCCTGGATCAGGAGGTAAAGCTCCAGCAGGGAGGTGTTGGGGCAGATCTGCAAGCAACGCCCTAGTAAGACAGGAGCTTTCCTAAGCCCTCGGTGCCTGCCAGGGTCTCAGACCCACGGTGTGTGCACCAGACGCCTGGGGCTGTCCCCTCAGCACCCTGTGGGACTTGGGGATCATGGGCGAGGGGTGTGCGTGAGCACACGAAGCCTGCGCTGCCTACTGTGCTGAAATAAAGTCCTTCCTGAAAGAGAGCAGCGTACACGTATTGGAATTAGAGTTCTCCAGAGAGAGTTGACAGAGCTCTGCACGCTCTCCCTCCCACCCTCCCTCTCACACACTCGCACAGGAGGAGACCTTATGTATAAGGCATCAGCTCACGCGACCTGGACTCTACTTGGTTTCGTGGGCTTTGGTCTTCTGGAGAAGCAGGAAAGCTGGGTGTGGCTCAGAGGCCTGACAGCTGCACACTCTATTCTGGGTCTGTCTGTGGAAGCAGGGCACCCTGGGTCGAAGGCAGCGCCCCAGCTCTGGCACGCGGGCTGGGTGTATGGAGCTGCCTCTGGTCCCATCCATCCTCAGTGGAATAGATGATGTCCACCCACGCGGGGTGGGGTGTGTGTGGTTCAGTCCAACAACTCAAATGGTAATCTCTTCCTAAAGTGCCCTCAGAGGTACCAGGAATGGCATCTAACCAGCTACCTGGACAGCTCTTTTTGTTAGATTTTTTATTAAGGAGTTGAGTTGCTATACAATCATAAATGTGTATAAAGTAACAATATGATATGCACATGTTCTTAAACCAGAATCACCCCACATCGCCCACACCCCAGTCTCTCGATTCTTCTATATTTCACCAAGTGATCTAAATGCTTAGACTGTGGTTTTCCTGGTTGCGTAAGTGTTATTGGCCTCTTGGGGGTAAAGAGTGTGCTGCATTATTGACTGTCTCCCTAGATCCTTGCCTATTTCCCTCCCTCTCCCCTCCCCGCCCCTCCCGTGTGTCTGTGGTTCCCCTAGATATATGTCACTGCACTTTTGCTGGGTCTAATACATGAGACTGACAACCTTCCACCCAAGCCTGGGTTCAGCCCCAGCTGAACTTTGCTCCGGCGTGATTTCTTCCACTGCCAGCCATGGACCTTCAAAGGTCACAATATCGTTGTTTCTAACAGCTGTACTCAGCTAATGGTGGCTATGCCACCATTACAGCTCTGAACCTGGTCAGGCTGACGCAGGACACTGGCCATCCTGTTACTGGTATCCATGTTCTTTGTGCATGTTGTCACAGCGATGAATTTGATAATGATGCTAACTCTCCTTCTGTGAGTCAGGAAACACGTGTTTTACCTTTGGCTATTAACAGGCCCTGTCCATGTACCTGGGAGGGGCCCCTGCTGGCCCTGCAGGTACCGGCAAAACTGAGACCACTAAGGACCTCGCCAAAGCGCTAGGCCTGCTCTGTGTCGTGACCAACTGTGGAGAAGGCATGGATTACAAAGTACGGCCCCACTGTCACCTCCAGTACTGTCTTGTTCTGCAGAGAGCTTCATGTGGGGCATGACGGGGAGGCCTGTAACCTCACAGTCATCCATGAGATGACCGGGTGACTGCTGAAAGAATGTGCTAGTAAACCCCTCCCCAGCAGATCAGAACTGAAACCACACCTGCATCCTCAGCAGCGGTAGAGCTGGAGTCCCAGACTTCCATGCTATGGGGTCAGGGAGTTGGTGCGCAGGAGTAACCAGTGGCAGAGGCGATAGAGAGGGGTGGGGACTGTGGAGAACCACACTCCCGGTGTGGAGGGCACTGCTGTTCCAATTTGGTTCATTATCACCACTTGGGAAATGGGGCCCACAATTGCTAGATTGTACAGCATTTCAAGAAAAGTCACAACTCTGGAGTTTTGTGCACAAAACACTCTCAATTTGTAAAACCTGAAGTGGGAGCTGTCAAATGGGCATGTTGCCAGAAAGATCCGTTAGTGGCACAGCTGGTGGGCTGGCCTCTGCCCATCTGGCAGTCTGGTTGAGTCTCCACCCGCACAAAGGAAATGGCCTTTGTCCCTACTGCAGGCTGTGGGGAAGATCTTCTCAGGCCTCGCCCAGTGTGGGGCCTGGGGCTGCTTCGATGAGTTCAACCGGATCGACGCCTCTGTGCTGTCTGTCATCTCGTCTCAGATCCAGACTATCCGAAACGCCCTGATCCATCAGCTGGCCACGTTCCAGGTGAGGGCCAGGGCGTGCGTCAAAGCCCCGGGCGCAAGCCTCCTGCATGGGGGGAGCAGCCTCCCCAGACTTCGCATGGTCCCTGCTGGTTCAGAGCACGGAGTGGCTTGCAGATGTGTGACACACAGTCACGGTTGGGCCACTGCGTCCTCGGGTAGGTGACGTGTGGGCCCTGTGAGGGAAAGAAGAGATGCTTGGTGCCTCCCCAGGTTTAGGAACCTGACTTCAGACGTCACTGTGATCCCTGCCAACGGCAGATGCTACCTGCGGAATTCTAGCGACGTAGCGAGTAGGACTGAGCAGGTCCTTCTCCAACTGAGAAGGCGAAATTTAAAATGGTTTTCTTCTTTTTTTGCAATTCACCAACCTCTCCCTGCCCAAGATGTTTGCAGAGTCCAGTTTGAGAAGTCTGTGTTCACCACGCCAGTGAGCGGGGTTGAATCTGGACAAACACGACCGTACACCGCTTAGGTAGCTCAGGAGCGGCTCTGGCTCTTGTCACTGGAGCCTTCTGCTCTACAGATGCACCCCACCCTGTGACGCCACATGTGCCCCCCTGTTTGGGACTGCCCTCTCCTCCCCGTCCCCTGAAGACTCCTACTCATGCTCTGAGGCCCTAGGAGCCCCATTGGGACGTGTAGGCTCAGGGTTCATCCCAAGCGGGTGTCCTCTCATCCTCCCAGTCCACCTTCTCCCTGGTCCTCAGCAGGACTTGCTGGGCGGAGGGCAAGTGCACGGGAGACAGTTGTCTTCTGCGTGGGCTCTGATGTCCCCAGCTGCTGTCTGGAAGCTGTGTTTCTGAGGGCAGGGCTGTCGGTCTCCTCCTTGGGTGGAGTGCAGATCCGGGCGGCGCAGTGGGCAGCTTTTGGAGCTGCACCCGCTGTCTGCTGTCTGCTTCTTGTCAGCGGTGCAAGGAACTAAAACATTTAAAATAAAGAAAACGGCAAACCGTTGGTGGGACTTGGCCTTAGCCTGGACAGCCGCCTGCAGTGCATGGGTACCTGGGGTAACCGGTTCCTGGAGGATGCCAAGGGGGATTCTTAAGAAGGGGTGAGCTTGGCATGAGGCCCCACCCAGGCCAGAGAGAAGGAAGAGGAGGGGAATGGGCCTGGTTGACAGCCATACTGGCTGCCTCAGCCTCAACCATGCCTGAGGTAGGTTGTGTCCCTGTTGTTTGGGAAAGGAGATGAACTCAGAGAGGTTAGGTGCCCTCCTGGGGGGTCACATAGCACCTCAGTCAGCCTCAACCTGCCTGCTTTCCCAACCTCAGCGCTTCCTTCAGAGGAGAGACCTTGGTTCAGAGCACAGCTTGGGGGTCAGCCGAGGCTCAGGGGGCTCCCAATTTAAAAGGAAAGGGGACAAATGGTGCTGTCTAGTCCTCCTGACATGGAACTAGCAGCCACATGGCTGGCCCAGCCTGCTTCCCCGGAGGTGAGCGAGCGGCCACATAACTCCCTCCTTCCTCTCTGTCGTCCCCAGTTTGAAGGACAGGAGATCACCCTGGACCCGCGAATGGGCATCTTCATCACCATGAACCCCGGCTATGCAGGCCGCACGGAGCTGCCTGAGTCCGTCAAGGCCCTGTTCCGGCCCGTGGTGGTCATCGTGCCCGACCTGCAGCAGATCTGTGAGATCATGCTGTTCTCCGAGGGCTTCCTGTGGGCCAAGGTGAGCGCTGTGCTCTGCGGCCGAGAGCGTTGCTGCTTTGCGTTTCTCCTCTTAACAATCATAGCTTGATTTTGGAATGATTAACGACTCAGAAGATGGAGACACTGGTACCAAAGTTCCTGGGCCCTCACACCTCGCAGTCCATTGCCGGAACCAGCAGACGGGCTCAGGAGCAGAGCTGGGAGTTCAGGGACACTCGGGATCTGGACTCTGACCACACAGGGCTGTCACATGCCCCTCAGGCACAGTGCACACCCCCACCCCCGCCTCGGCTCTGCAACAGAGTCACTTCCAGAATATTCCAAGTCCATGACCCTTTGAGATGGGCTTCCATTACTCGGCATTGCCCCTGAGCTAGGCAGCTTAAAAATACACAGAGAAGGATAAAGGCAGAGAGATACACAGGTAGATAAGGTATATGGGCATGTATCTTTTGTGATGTCCTCTTTAATACGTGACCTTACGCAGCGCTCTTCCTTCAAAAGATGTGTATATGTACACATAATATGTCCAGATCTTATGTAGACAGACTTATCTATTTTTATACCATCGTCTTTCAAAGCATTTCTTGTTTTTTTTTTTTGAGAGGAACAGAAAGAAAGAGAATCAACTTTGTCCGTCTTTCACGTGGATTACGTTGCTGCGGCACTTTGTTGTGTATGTGGTGCTGGGGTTTGAACCTGGGTCCTTGTGCCTGCCAGGCAAGCGCTGTAACTGCTGAGCCACTCAGTCCCCACAAAACATCTTTATCAAAGTATGCACATAGATATTTTTCAGAATGTTCTGGAAAAGGTTCAGAGCAGAGAATACGTTTAACGTAAAGGGTTATGTTGCTTTCCTGCAATGTCTGTTTTTGAGCTTTTCACATGGCTTTCGTTGCTCTGACACTTAGCTGCGTACGCGGTGCTGGGCTTTGAACCCTGGTCCTCATGCATGCCGGGCAAGCGCTGTAACCGCTGAGCCACCGCTCCACCCTGCACCATATTTTTAAAAGCTCTTGCTGCCCATTAGG
Organism: Aplodontia rufa; assembly: GCA_004027875.1. Lineage (NCBI taxonomy): Eukaryota > Metazoa > Chordata > Mammalia > Rodentia > Aplodontiidae > Aplodontia > Aplodontia rufa. Next base: position 103,950 of record PVKS010001572.1, on the reverse strand, counting down.
CGGTCAGGATTCTGGGCCGGCATGAGGAAGCCTCTCCTTTGCTTTCATGACCCCATCCCTGCAGCAGCCGGGGACCAGCCCTGGACTCCTCTCTGTGGGCCAGGTGACTGCGCTGTCCTCTAAACGGGGGTAGAAGAAGCTTGCGGGATGGATCAGGTCAACATTGGCAGGAAGCGTCCCCGAGTGCGGCCACTGTGCTGGGACCCGTGTTTGGATGCTGGTGGTGACCGCCTCCCGTACAGGGCAGGACGGCCGGTGGACTCCTCCCCGGTGCTGCCTGCCCACGGGCATCCCTGTGGCACCCGGCCCTCTCTCCTGGGACAGCAGCGTCCTCCTGCTTTGCTTCACCTTGCCCCATGTTTTGCTCTCTGCCACACAGACGCTGGCCAAGAAGATGACCGTCCTGTACAAGCTGGCTCGGGAGCAGCTGTCCAAGCAGCACCACTACGACTTCGGTCTCCGAGCGCTGAAGTCAGTGCTGGTGATGGCAGGCGAGCTGAAGCGGGGCTCTGCCGATCTGCAGGAGGTAGGCAGGCGGGGGCCCTTCCTTTCCTTGGGGCCCTGGCTGCGGTCAAGTGCAGTGTCCTCCCGTCAGGACCAAGTGGCAGCTGGGGCAAACCTGCCTTCCTGAAGCTCGAATGTGAGCTTTTCTGGGGGCCCTGCTAGTGCTCAGCGAGGTGTCCCCATGCGTGCGCGGAGTGCGCTACCAAGTCAATCCCCACCCGTGTTCTCTGCAACAGAAGCAAGAAATGACCGCGTTTTACGTGAGGCCCCTCAAAGCCAGGCGCAGTTGCTGAGGCTGGCCTTGAACTGGCAATCCTCCTGCCTCAGCCTCCTGAGTCACTGGGATAACAGCGGACGCCCTTCCCCTGCTTCTCCAGCGAGATGCTCATGTGTTTTATATTCAATTTCTATTTTTATGTGAAATTTGTTATTTTTATATTCCACTTCTATAGATCTCAATTTTGGATTATTATTGTCACATAAAATTTGGAAAAAACAAAGCAGAATTATTTTGGGGGGCGGTACTGGAAATTGAACCCGGAGGTGCCTAACCACTGAGCCTTGACCACTGAGCCACAGCCTCAGACTTTTTTAATTTTGAGACAGGGTCTCACTAAATTCCTTAGGGCTTCACTAAGTTGCTGAGGCTGGCCTTGAACTTGCGATCCTCCTGCCTCAGACATAAACATTTTTGTGCCTTATATAAGATCACATATAATTTACAATGTAAAAAAATACGTAAAATATTTAGAAACCGTGCAGAATCATACCACACATGCTTCATCATCCCATGCGGCCGTGGTGAGCCTTCGTCGCGGGGCACTCCCAGCGGGCGTGGGGCCAGCCGGGAACCCTCCCGGGTCCCGTGTTCTTGCATGCAGGACGTGGTGCTCATGAGGGCCCTGCGAGACATGAATCTGCCCAAGTTTGTGTTCGAGGACGTCCCTCTCTTCCTGGGCCTCATCACCGACCTGTTCCCTGGGCTGGACTGCCCTCGCGTCCGCTACCCCGACTTCAACGATGCCGTGGAGCAGGTGCTGTCTGAGAGCGGCTATGTGCTCCTGCCGGTGCAGGTGAGCAGCTGCGACCTGCTGGGGCCTCTGTGGTCTGTCTCTTGCTTGTCTGTGCTTTTGGCAGTTCTTAAAAAAAAAAAAAAAAAGGTCTACAATTTACAATATCAGGTTTGCTGTCTGAATCATTTGCCCTGTTTAAAAACGGTGGCAAAACACACTACAATTCAGTCTCCACCATTTTAAGCGTCTAGTTCAGTGGCATTAAGTGCAGTCACTGGAACTGTCCATCTTGCCAAGCTGAAACTCTGTGTATGTTGAATGTCCACAGAGCCCCGGGAGCCCCCCATTCTGCCCCTCTGCCTCTGAGAGCTGGAAGGCTCTAGGGATGGTGTGAATGAAGCCATAGTAGAGTGTGACCTCCAGTGTGGCTTCTGTCACTCACTGTGAGGGTCCCAGGCTCGACCTGTGGTAGCTGTCAATGTAGACTCCTTTGGAAGGCTGAGTGACATTCCAAGATGCACACACACCACCCTACAGCTGTTTCAGGCACAGTGCGATCAGGGCACTGAAGTACTTCGTTTTGGGTTCAACTATTTCCTGTTCTTTCCCTACCTCAGTCCACCCCAGAGTCACACATACAGAAAGATCAGATCAGATCCTCCTGGGGTGGCATCTGGAGCGTCTGAGTCTGTGAGGTGGTCTGTGTCGTCATGAAGTCAGAACCTCAGTGTTGGATGTTCCGCTGAGCGGGTAGAAGCCCAGGCAGCAGGCACCTGCTGTGGGCGAGTGCTCTCTCTGCCGGTTCTGATTGATTTTCTGTGGAAGTGGTTGTTTAAAGAGATGTGTTTTCCTGGCTGGAATGAAAATCGGCACCGCCACTTTGGAAAGCAGTCTGGCAGTGCAAGAAATTAAACGTAGAGTCACCGTAAGACCCAAGAGAAATGAGGTTACACATCTGCACAGAAACTTGTTCACGAATGCTCCAAGCTGCAGTATTCACAGTAGCCCAAAAGTTGAAGCAGCACCAGGTCCATCGACGGGTAGACAGATGAATAAAGTGTGGGCTGTCCATACCGTGGAATATTATTCAGCCACGAAAAGGAGTGCAGGTTTGGATCTGGAACTTTGCCCAAAGGCTCAAGAGTGCAAACCCTCAAACTGCACACTTGAAGTGGGTGAATTGCACTCATGGATAATCCCATGCCATTGTAGAAATATGTGATTAGCCCCACTGCCGATGTCTGTCCCACAGGTGGATAAAGTAGTTCAAATGTACGAGACCATGCTAACCCGTCACACGACCATGGTGGTGGGGCCCACAGGAGGGGGCAAGTCCGTGGTCATCAGTGCTCTGTGTCAGGCCCAAACCAAGTGAGTATGCCCTCCCCAGGGCCCCGGGCCTGGGTGCCAGGGCGGTTTCGTGGCTTCGGTGTTACCTAGACCCACTTCCACCTCCCGTTTCCTGGTTGGGGGAAATTTGTCCCAGTACCTGTCTTGGCTGTCTTGTTGCTGATTTTGTTAACATTCTAGAATGCAAAACAGGGACCCCTGTGTGCATCAGCGGATATTTTTATTTGTGAAATGGGAATTTCACAAACTGTCCTATAAAGATGCTTTGTGAATTAAGCTAAGATTACCTTGGTGTTCAGATTGCTACTTTAAGGTAAGCCAGGACCCGCACTTAGGTAACGCTGCTGTCAGTGTCTACGTGAACAGGATAGGGGGTCAGCTTCCTGGAGGCCCTGTTTACCCAGCCTGCAGGAGCAGTACTGCTGGGGGGAAGTGACGTCACCTTCCCCCACCTAGAATGTCCTTGGGGCCTGCGGGAATCGCTAGCCTTCTACTGAAAGTGGATGTTCTGCCTTCTCTCTTCTCTCCTAAGCAATAACTGATTCCAGAAAAGAAATGGATGCTAATATTCCAGAAAAAATCGAAATTGAGCCATGTAATCTTTGTGGCTTTAAAATGTGTTGATAGTTTATGAAAGGACACGAGAAAGGGACTGTGGTTTCTTCTTATTTCTGTTTCTGTAAGGGGACCAGGCCAGTAGCTTTCTACTCTCAGTGGTCCGCATCTTAGTCTTTTTGCAGTTGTTCTCCAACGCATTCGCTGTTAGGTAATTTAAGGAATGATCATCTGCATACTTGACACGTAACAGTAGATGCATGGGATTCTTGGTTATTTACTAACCAGGAGCCGCGGGTGGTGTGACATCCCGTCCTCTAGATGGCAAACCGTGCAGCATGGTGGGAGTGTCATCACGTGAGGAAGGCTCTATCTGAGTGATCTATAATGCCATCAGCCCAGCGGGCATCCTGTAAATATGGAGGATCCAACATCAGCAGTTCAAGGGGGCTTGTCACATAATCCTGGATGACTGAGCCGCATCTGCCGTGCACCATTCTATTTAAATAGTCATGCACGTGCCCAAGTCTTATGCTTGGAAGTCCTTCCTGGTGGGCCCAGGCAAAGTGCTTCCTCTTGGGACCTGGTTTCTGCTGGCGGCCAGGTTTTCATGGTTCCTTTGCATGTAGTGTGAATTATTTGCCATGAATGGGCCCCGTGGACAGTTGTGTGGTCGCATGCTCAATCTTGAATTGGGTTCAGAACGCCTAGTTCTCCCTAGACGCTGGCACCCCAGACTGTCCCCCAGCACGTTCCGTTGGCCTTGCCATGGCTGCAGCCTCTCGTTTTGTTTAGGCTTGGACTCATGACAAAGTTGTACATCCTGAACCCCAAAGCTGTGAGCGTCATCGAACTCTACGGCATTCTGGACCCCACCACCCGAGACTGGACGGACGGGGTGCTGTCAAACATCTTCAGGGAGATCAACAGGCCCACGGATAAGAAGGAGCGCAAGTGAGTGCGCTCGTGCTCGGAGAATTCTGGCGGGGGGTCGTTGCAGATGGGGCAAGACTAGGCGCAAGTTGTGGCTTCATGCTTGGGCGCCACAGACTTAGATACGGATCTGGTGACTCTGCTTGTGTGGCATGGGTGCCGGGTGCCGTCTTGGAGCTTTTTATCTATGGCCTCACTGGACCCTCCTCCACGCCATGTGATAGCTACTGCGTGTGTCCCAATTGAGCATGGAGGAAACCAAGGCTGAGAAGGCAAGAGAATTTCCCCAGGGTCACAGGTTTGAATCTGGGCCATGTGACTCTGAGTCCCCAAATGCAGCCACCATGGCTGACTGCCTGGTCCCACTCTATCTGGCAAGCAGCATCGTGGAGGGTGCTGGAAGCCCTTCCACACTGCTGCTTTCCCACCAGTGGACATGGTCAGCAGTGTCCTGCCTGCCTCTCCACACCCACTGGTGACCAGGGTCACGCGGGGTCAAGTGTGGAAATGCTCCGTGGGTGCATCAGGTGAAAGGTGCGAGCTGCTCCTGCGATCCCTCGTTGGGAACCTCAGGAAAGGTTCTGATTTGAGATCGCAGTCAAATCCCATTAACAGTTCCTTAGTCTCCTTCAGCAACAGGAGACTGAAGCCCCAGCCCACGACTCCCCAAGCCTGCTCAAAGCTCTTCTCCCTGGACTCTGCACCAAGCTCGGATTTCCACTGCGCTCAGTTTTCTGTCCCTTTGGCATCCCTCGAGTTTGTCTTGCGTGACCTCAGTGTTCCGGAACATTCCGGGCCTCAGTTTGGGCTTGCCAGGTGCCTGCTCAGTCTGCACACCTGCATGGGAATGCTGAGACGGGGGTCTTGGGCTGCCGCAGGTACATCTTGTTCGATGGTGACGTGGATGCTCTGTGGGTGGAGAACATGAACTCCGTGATGGACGACAACAAGTTGCTGACCTTGGCCAATGGCGAGCGCATCCGGCTGCAGGCGCACTGCGCCCTGCTCTTCGAGGTGAGCGCAGGAGAGGACTGACCCTGAGCCTGAGTCTGTCCCCGAAGAGCACAGGGAGCACAGCTCTGCCCTTCACCGCCCGCCGCGTGCCCCTGATAATCACCCCCGCGTCTGTGGGCATCGGGGCCGGAGCGCTGTGCGCTCACCCTATTGACCGCACGGCACAGGGAGGGCTCGTCTACACCGCCAGCCACCCTCCCTCCTGGGAGCTGCTTGACAGCGAGCAGAGGCTGTGGAACCATTTACTGCAAACTCAACCAGGACTCTAATCGCATTTGCTTTTTCTTTTAAGCTGCTGAGGATCGAACCCAGGGGTGTTCTGTCACTGAGCTACATCCCCAGGCTGGTTTCTGATATTTTATTTTGAGACAGGGTTTCACTAGGTTGTCCAGGATGTCCTCAAATTTACAATCCTCCTGCCTCAGCCTCCTGTGTCCTGGGGATCACAGGTGTAAACCTCCACACCTGGCCATTTACTGTCTTTTTTTTTTTTTGCAGTGCTGGGGATGGAACCCAGGGCCTCACATGTACTAGGCGAGGGCTCTGCTGCTGAACTGCATCCCTAGCCCCCGTCACCAATTTTTATTTGAAAGACGGAGAGGGACAGTGAGAGAGAGAAAAAGAGAGAATCACTTTTATTTAGTTTTCCATGTGGCTTTTGTTGCTCTGACACTTCGTTGTATATGTGATGCTGGGGTTTGAACCCGTAACCATGAAGCCACCACTCCGGCCCCCGTTCATTATTTTTAGGAGCCGTTTGTTTTGTGTGGTATTTCTGATTGCCTTCCTTTTTTTCTCACGTCATCTGCCTCTATCTTATCCATGGTTGTTTTTTCCAAACTTTCTATTGTATCAAGAATTCTGTTGAGCTCCTGTTTTTCCCTGGAGTCTGACTGTTCACTAAGACCCTCCATCTCTTGCTTACAGCTGTGGCCCTGGGGCTGACCTTCACCCCAGCTTACTGTAAAATGTGTCAGTGCGTTCATGCATTATCTAATTGGCTGACCCAACTATATTTTTTTTACAGAAAGAGACAGGTTTAGCGGGGCAGAGTAGTACATGCCTGTAATCCCAGCAATTTGGGAGGCTGAGGCAGGACGATTACAAGTTTGAGACCAGCTTCAGTAATTTAGCAAAGCCCTAAGCAACTTAGTAAGACCCTGTCTCAAGAGAAAGAGAGAAGGAGAGAGACAGAAAATTTTAGAATTGCTGGTTTAGCTGCATTTATTAAGTTTTATGCAACCTTATCTCAAGAATGCTAAAAAAAATGAAGACAGAAAGGAAAACACTCCAAACCAATGTTCATTTCTAGGTGATGGGATTTGGATAACTTATTTTCTTCTTTATAATTTTCTATTTTGTCAGAACTCTACAGCACATTTATTTTTACATTATTTTGTAGTAAGGGAAAACTTGAAAAGGTGTTACATCAGAGATCTATAACCTCATGGTAAACCTTAGTGTTTAATTAAAGGACTCAGGAAAGCTGTATTAATTTCGGTGTGACCTGGGTTTTATACAGTTGTGAAAGCTTTGCATGAGAAAATGAACTTGGGGCTGGAGCGGTGGCTCAGTGGTTTCAGCGCTTGCCTGGCAAGCATGAGGACCCGGGTTCAAACCCCAGCACCCACGTACACAACTAAGTGTTAGAGCAATGAAGGCCATGTGAAAAACTAAATAAAGTTGTTTCTCTCTTTCTCTGTCTCTCTCACTGTCCCTCTCTCTTTTAAAAAAAAAAAAAAGAAAGAAAATGAATTTATCAGGGTTGGGGATTTAGCTCAGTGGCAGCACTTGCCTAGCACACGCAAGGCCCTGAGTTCGGTCCTCAGCCCTCAAAAAAGAAAGAAAACAAACAAAAGAAAAGAAAACGCAGTTAGACATCCATCCCGTAGCTTCTGGCATAGACAGGAATGCTTTTCTCTCTCCAGGTTGGAGATCTGCAATACGCGTCCCCTGCAACGGTGTCTCGGTGTGGAATGGTCTATGTGGATCCTAAAAACTTGAAATATCAACCATATTGGAAAAAGTGGGTCCAGCAAATACAGAACAAGGTGAAAATCACTTCTCAAATAAACTGATGGTCATAGTACTGGGGGCAGCTGGGAGGGGATTTTGTGGCTGTAGGCCATGACCTTGTCCTTGACCTGCTCATGTCCTGGAACGCAAATGAGAAGAAAATGTGGTGCACACGCTTTCTAGATTTCAGACAGCTCCTGCCGCTGGCTGGTGGTCTTCACCACCAGAGGGTTGAAAAACATGTCTTGCAAAGTGGTAGATAACGAATATTTTAGGCTTTGTGGGTGTACCCTTTCTTTCGCACCTGCTCAGTTCTGTTGTTGTGGACGAACATAGCCAGCCACGACAGGTATGTGAGAGGACGTGGCCCTGCGCCTATAGCAGTTTATTTAAGGAACAGGTGGGAGGCCAGATTTGTCCCTAACAAGTCCAGGTTTTGAGAGCCAGGAGCTGCCCAGGCCTGTGCCTTGCTCGGGTGGAGGTGTGAAGGACACGTCTTGTCTTGCAGTTGAGATCTGATGGCTTCAGTTGACCAAGGCCTTAGCAAGGGGCTTCCTTGGAAGGGGTAGGGATGGATGTGACTGACGGGCACCTGCAGGATGTGGCTCAGTTACCCCCAGGGCACCTGCACCACATTCTCAAAGGGAAGCAGCCTGAGTGTAACTCTAGAAGGGCCACTAGCCTGGCAGGGAAGAAGGGAAGGCCACTGGGAACGTGGTGGAGCCATCGAGACGCTGTCATGGGGGAGAGGTTTGTCTGAAGGTCCATCAGTGGCCAACAGTGCCTTGATAGGGATGTCTGGTCAGGCCACTTGAACTCTGAGATGCCACCGTTTCCGTCAAGTGGGAACTTTTATCTCCTGTCCCTCCCAGGGCCACAGTAGCCCCAGTGGCAGGAAGTGTGGCAGGAAGTGAACAGGAGTGTGTTGCAAAGGTCGCTCCTCCACGCATGTGCGCGCTGGCCCTGGGGCTTCCTCCCCTGCAGTCTCCCGTCTTCCATTCTCCAGGCATTCCTCACCCTTCTTCGGACCAGAAAAACTTTCTGTGAACTTTCATCTAAATATGTGACCGTCTGAAAATGCTTTGGAATTCTGCTCTTTCACAGGGGGAACAAAAATATTTAGATGGTCTCTTTGAGAAATACGTGCCCTATCTCATCGATGTGATTGTGGAAGGGATCATGGATGGGAGACAGGGGGAGAAGCTCAAGACCATAGTTCCTCAGACGGACCTGAATATGGTAAGAGACCAGGATCGCTGCGAGCATGCGTCTCCCGCCTGGACACCTCCGGGAGACTTGCAGACACCGGCTGGCGCTTGTGTGACCCTGAGCAAGTGACAGCGGGCTCCACGTGTCTGAGCCAGCGTGGCGGGTCGTGTGGTCCCATTGCTCTGGGATCCCACGGTTCAGGACTGAGGGACACTGGGGGTGGAACATATGGGCTGAACCAGGTTTCTACTGCGAGCCAGGTGAGCCAGCTGGCCAAGATGTTGGACGCCTTGCTGGAAGGGGAGATCGAGGACCCCGATCTGCTGGAGTGCTTCTTCCTGGAGGCTCTGTTCTGCTCCCTGGGCGCCTCCCTGCTGGACAACGGGAGGATTAAATTTGACGAATGTGTCAAGCGCCTGGCTTCCTTGCCCACGGCTGAGATGGAGGACGTTTGGGCCAGACCTGGGGAGTTGCCAGGTAGGAACCGGCACCTCCGACTCTCCTGCCTCTGCTTTGAGCCCGGGCTTGGAGGACGGCGCTCACTGTCCTGAATTCCGCCTGTAGGGTTTTCTGGCTTGTTTGCTCCAGAGGTCTGGTGGCCACTGGGGGCAGGTCCGCTGCGTCAGCCGCTGTCCTGCTGGGTGCCCTTTCTCCGGGGGTCCCAGTTTGTCTCCGAGCTAAGCTGGCTTTTTAAGCTCCTCACCCTGCCCAGCCACGTAGCTTTGCATGGCTTCGAGTTTCTTTTCCCTTGCGCTCCCCACTGCGCCTAAAGCTCCGCAGGTCAGCTCTTCTGCAGCGTTGCTGAGCATGTGCACCGTAGACAGGCAAGCATGGTCTGCAGTCGCTCCTAGAAAGTCACAGCCTGGTGACACAGTTTTGTTCTGATGGGGACTCTTCTAGAGGTGGTGTGCAGAGCTCCCTGTGACTGAGGACCTTGGTGAGGCATGGTATGGGTGGGGGACACGGTGACCGCAGGGCTGCTCCTGTCTCTTCCCCACCCAGTCTTGGCATCCTGTCCTGGGGACACTTGTACTTCCCCTGCTGAAATCGGTACTTAGCCATGACTGTCTGTTTGTCTGCCACTACCTACCCCGCCCGACCCACCACCACGTAAGGGTGGGTGGGGCTCTGGGCCCCACTGCTGTGGTCCCAGGGAAGGGACTGGATGGTTTCTGTCCAGCAAACCGGCGGCCTTGGGTCAAAAGTGACAGGTGGACGAGTCACACTAACTCAAAGCACTCATTAAGTGTCTGTCCCCTGAAGGAGCAGCATGCAGGCACCGTGGTGGGTCTGTGCAGGCATTAGCAGGACCAGTTCCTTAGAGGCCTGTGCTGGAACTGACCCCATGTTCCTGTGTCCATGATCCAAGTCACATGACCATGGTTCTGCAGGCCAGCTTCCCACTCTGTACGACTTTCACTTCGATCCCAAACGTAACCAGTGGATCCCATGGAGTAAACTAGTTCCAGAGTACATCCACGACCCCGAGAAGAAATTCATCGACATCCTGGGTGAGTGGGAAACACGCCTCTGTCCCTTGGTGTCCAAGTGTGGGCCTTGTCCCGCATGGAAGCGAGAAGATCCTGTGGCCTTGCTGGCCACCTGAGTCCCACTGGGAAGTTGGCTGCGAGGCCCCGAGGATTGCGAACCTCTTAGGAAGGGGCTCTGTGCATCTTCAGGCCGGTTGGTCCCCACAGAGAAGGGCTCCTTGTCTCATCTACTGGGCTCCCTCCAGCCCCCAGAGCTGGCTGGGCGTGGGAGGAGCAAAGGTTCCATGGGCTCCCTGGAGAAGTCGAGGCTGCATTTTAAGCCTAACCTCTGCTGCTTGGAGGAAGCGCGGCTGCACGGCTCCACGAAGCACGCATCTGGTTGGGTCCAGTGCACTTCCAGAGCGAGCATCTGTTTGCCAAGGAACCCGTGGGGGTTAAAATGTGGCGAGTGGGGGGGTGGACTCTCTCTTCAGAGGATGCTGCTGGTCAGGAAGCCAAATCCTGCAGGTGTGTGCTTTGAGTACCAGGGAAGTTGTTCCTGGCACCCTGAGTGTGAATCGCAATGGGATGCTTAAAGAAGGTTGGAGGGTCTAGTCCTGAGCAGTGGTGATGGTCACCTGGCTGCAGAAGTGGTCGGATCCATCAAACTCTGCACTTAAAGTGGGCAGTGGGGTGCTGGAGTGGTGGCTCAGTTGTTACGGCACTTGCCTGGCATGCGTGAGGATGTGGGTTCAAACCCCAGCACCACATGCACAGCTAAGTGTTGGAGCAACAAAAGCCACGTGAAAAACTAAGTAAAATCAATTCTCTCTTTCACACTCTCTGTCTCTTTCTCTTAAAAAAAAAAAAAGTAGGTGTGCTGTGTAGGGTAAGTTGTGGCTCAGTAAAGCCAAGAAAATGACAAGGTTCTCCTAAGAAGCAGGTTTGCCCACCACGTGTTCTTGATTGAGGTTGTAGTGTGGCTTTTGCTGGCGCTTTTCTTGGGATGTATGGGATTCTGGGAAAACTTGGAGTTAACAGCCCCGCTCCCCGACGTGGGGCTCCTCCAACCCTCCACCCACTCTTATCTTGCAGTTCACACAGTGGATACCACCCGCACCACCTGGATATTGGAACAGATGGTTAAGATTAAGCAACCTGTTATTTTTGTTGGTGAATCCGGCACTTCTAAGACAGCCACTACCCAGAACTTCCTCAGACATCTGAATGAGGATACTAACGTAAGCCACTGTATTAGGGATCCGTTGCAGCGGGACAGATTGCCCAGCGCACAGCAGCTGGGCCCAACACTTGTCACTCCCGTCTCTGGGGGTGCAGAGTCCAGCAGTGGCTCATGTTCACTCATGAGGTTGCAGTCAAGCAGGGACTGCAGGCTCAACTGGCACATGCAAGCAAGGCATAGTTAGCTTCAGCAACGTCAGGGTGGAAGGCACAGCGGGAAGGAGCTGCAGGGCTGCAGAGTCAGGCAGAGGGAAGCTCATCGCCCCTCCCCTGGGACTCTGCAGCTGGCGACTAACAGCCCAGCTGGTCCATCTGAGCACATTCGCCACGGCCAGAGTCCCCTCCAGCTGCCAGCACAGTCAACCTGTGTGCACCCGTGCTCCTGGGCACCCTGGGTGGAGGGCGCTTCAAAACACAGCAGTTTCCAAAGTATGGTCCCCCAACCAGTGGCAATGTCACCTGTGGCCTCCTGAACTGGAAGCTCTGGGTACAGGAGCAGCCAGCCGTGTGGTGCAGCCCTGGGGATATGGGGCCAAGAGCACAAGTGAGGCTCTTGTGCACACAGGAAGCACATGTGCCTTCCTCCCAGCAGCGAGGTCCAAAGGGTAACCCAGGGGGCTGTGCGTGTTTTCTTGGCCCATTCGTTAGATGCAGCTATCAATGTAAGCGCCTATTCATCTGTGCCTTTGTGTCACATCTCACATGGTGTAATCATGCCAGGAGGTAAGTGGCCCAAGAAGATGCTATTAAAATCACCTTTGGAGTGGGGAAAAGAGGCTCTGGAAGGTCAGATGGTTTTGGACTCCACCGCTGGAACTGGGCCAGAGTCCACTTTCCCCTGAGCTGCATTGCCCCAGGCCTGCGTGTGGCGATTTGGTGTTAGCTCCTGCAACCTGCCAAAAAGAAAGGGGAATTCTCGCTTTAGTACTTAAGAAACAGGGCTGGAGCAGTGGCTCAGCAGTTACGGCACTTGCCCGGCATGCGAAAGTGTGTGGACTCAAACCCCAGCACCACATACACAACCAAGAGTCGGAGCAACGAAAGCCACGCGAAAACTAAATGAAACTGATTCTTTCTCTCTCTCTCTCTCTCACTGTCTCTCTCTCTTTAAAAAAAAAAAATGAAGCGCAGACCCCCACTGGGTCATAAAAATGTCAGCTCAGAGACTAGTGAGCTGTAGGGTTGGTGGGAGCTTGGGGTTGAAGGCTACTGCAGGTAGCACTCTTCTACCTCCCATGCATGCAGGGCCAAGAACAGGATCATTACCTGGTAGAGCCTACCTGGCAGCCCCTTGCTGTGACACTGCACACAGAGGTGCAGGTACTGTGGAGAGGAGGAGGCCCACAGGCCCAGCCTTCTCTTGCTGTTTCAGATTGTGCTGATGGTCAGTTTCTCCTCCCGCACCACGTCCATGGATATTCAAAGAAACTTAGAGGCAAATGTGGAAAAGCGGACCAAAGACACTTACGGCCCCCCAATGGGCAAACGCCTCCTGGTATTCATGGACGACATGAACATGCCCAAGGTGGGTTGAGGCTCAAGGAGGCAGGAGGGGTGGGCGAGAGAGTGCTCATGGTGTGCGCATGTGTGTGAAGCAAGTGTGAACGTGCCTGTTGTTAACCTTCCTCAATGGGGGCAGTGCCCACCGTGGGCAGGCAGCCAGGGTGGAGCAACCTTCCACCCCTGCCCCTGGTGCAACCACAGCCTATAAGGAGCACCAAGGGGCTTCCAGGTGAGCTCCACCAGGTATGATCCTGTTCTTGGGCCTGCATGCGTGGGAGGCAGAATGGCAGGTACTTCCCAGGAATCCCTGGGGGTGAACCGAGGAAGGGGAACTTTAGCTGCCTCGTGAGTATGTTTCCGGGGGCAGATGCAGTTTTCTTGGCATGCTAGAAACTAAATTTGTATCATGTTACAGGACCATGTTTTTCTTTAAATTTTGCTTTCCAGAAGGACTGTGTGCAAAGCCAGGATCTATCCACCCATCCACATAGCTGATCTTCCATCCCTCTAGCCACCCAGGCATTTAGTCATCTATTCATCTATGATCTATTATCCATCATCCTTTTATCCATCTATCTTCAATACATGATTTATTTGTTCATCTATTATTCTATTATCCATCCATTTGTTTGTCCATCCATCCATAACTTTATCCATCTACCTATCCATTTACCCGTCATCTATCTGTCCATCCATCCATCCGTCCATCTGTCCGTCCATCCATCCATCCATCATCCATCCATCCAACCCCTGTAAGCTTTCATGGAGCTTACAGTCTAGTGAGGAGGCAGACTTTGAAAATAACCAATGAGACTATAGCTACAAATTCAAGGAAACCCTAGGGAACAAAGCCCAGGGTGCTTCGAGAGCGCGAGAGGAGGGACGAGCGTTGGTCTAGACGGTCAGCTGGCCTCTCTGAGCTCTACCTTGCAATGCTGCTATTCTTCTTTTGTTCTCTTAAAAAAAACAATCAAGGTGGACGAATACGGCACACAGCAGCCAATTGCCTTGCTGAAGCTGCTTTTGGAGAAGGGCTACCTGTATGACCGCGGGAAGGAGCTCAACTGTAAAAGCATCCGGGACCTCGGCTTCATCGCTGCCATGGGAAAGGCTGGAGGTGGCCGCAACGAGGTTGACCCGAGGTTCCTTTCTCTGTTCAGCGCCTTCAACGTGCCGTTTCCTTCAGAGGAGTCTTTGCACTTGATCTACTCCTCCATCCTGAAAGGCCACACCACGGTAACTTAAATTCAAATGTAAATGGGGCAACTGTTGGGTAGAAATGCATCAGGACTGATTTGCACATTAGACACCATAGGCCAGGTGCTGAGGGCCTGTGATACGTTTGGGGGGCCACCGAGGGGTTTTAATTTCTTTCAAGATCAGAGGAAAAAAAATTCTCCTTTATTCCAATGCAGTCACAAAATGTGAGTTTGATGTGCCTTCAAGGAGCAAGGGGTCCACAGAGGTGAAGTGCCTTGGGCCCTCCAGACGTTATGACGTGGCCCTGTTTTCGTGGGCCACGTTGGGTTGCAGCAGGTATCCACCAGGGAACGGGACTCTGGACTCAGTCTCCTCTCTACTCCTGGCCTGGGTGTCACTTGGAACAGGGAGACAATGGTGGCAGCCCCCTCAATGACCTTGGGGGGGACAGAGACGCATGCCCTGCCCAGCACGTCCCAATGGGTCCCACTCATTCCCGTCATGGCCTCCTGACCCTGGCACCTGCCCACTGTCATGAGGCCTGTGTGCTGAAGTGGCCAGGTGGGTAGCATAGCTGTCAAGGGACCGTGAGCTCCTAGCAAGTTCACACCTTACCCAAAACCTCAGGCTTTCAGACCTCAAGGGCATCAGGCAACTCAACTCCCGCAGAGGGCTGCTGGGGGTCCCTGGTGTCAGGGGGTGTTGGCTTCTCAGGTGATGTGGAAACTCAGGGCAGTAAAAGCAGATCCAATGGTGAGCTGCTCTGATCTGTTCCTCTCTTTCATCTCCTTTTTGAAATGACGTGATGAAATTCCATAACGTGAGACTCACTCCTGTGTGCAGCCTTCCCCTCCGTCCTGCGCTCCGGAGGAGACCCGTCCCCACCCCCAGCAGTGGCCTTGTTTGCTCTGAGCATCGCCACACATGGATGGTACCATACGATCCGGGCCTCTGGATTCGCTTCTTTGCTTTTCATGGCCAAATACTCCATTGCGTTGATGCTGTATTTTGTTTATCCATTAATGGGTATTGGGCAGGGATTTTTTTCATGTTCTAGAACTTTCACGAGAGCATCGTGGCTGTGAGTAGCAAGCTGACCTCCTGCACACTAGCACTTTATAAATGCATCGTCCAGGATCTCCCGCCCACCCCTTCCAAGTTCCACTACATCTTTAACCTCCGAGACCTCTCCCGGGTGTTCAATGGCCTCGTCCTCACTAATCCCCAGCGGTAAGTTTGCTTTTTCTTGCTGAGATAAGCCCTGGGTATGATGGTTTCTTTATTCTTCTGAGACAGAGGACTTCTCAGAGAATCTGAAGAATCAGTTAAGTGAAGAAGGCAAATGCTTAAAGGCTGATGCTTTGCAAGTCCCTGGGCAAAGACCTAGGACCAAGGACAGAAGCTGGGTGTGTGGACGAGGGTCTTGGGTGGGATGCCTTCGCCTGCCTCAGCTAGGAAGTTGGAATTCCCATGAACCTCTGTGCTCATGCATACCAGTCGTTTCCAGTTGCCAGTGCATATGGCTCAGTGGTGGAGCACTGGCCTAGCATGCATGGAGCCCTGGGTCCATCCCTAGCGCCATGGAAACAACGAGCCCTAGACTCGAGTCTTTATGTGGAGGCCTGCACCGATCTGGCTGCATCTGCAAGCCTAGTGCACTTATGTGGACTTGCATTTGAAATACTGAAAAGTGAATGATTTTGCGTGTGCCACACTTGCCCTTGGTACCTTTGTCAGTCCAGAATGGGAGTCCAGGACAGGGCAGCTCCAGGTGCTTCAGGGTAGAAACGGCTCTTTGCCAGACACCATGGAAAGTTCCAGAAGTGGGGCCAGATGAGGGTGATTCTAAGAGACAAGAGCTGCCAGTGGCCTTGATGCCGATTTTAAATTCACATATTGCAGCCAGAGGGGTGCTGCTGGGTATTTTATGTCATGGATGCCAGGTGTAGAGGGGGCTGTCTTTCTTCTGTCCCATAGGATACAGTATGGATGGTAACCTCGGGGTGTTTGAAGAGACTAGGGGAAAGGAGGGACTACAGGACGTGGCTCCTGGCCACCTCCCATGCATCCTCCTGAAGTCGCTGGCCTGCTCCTCTCTGGAGGACCTCGAGGCTGATCTTACCCCTTCTGCCATGTAGGTTCCAGACGGTGGCCCAGATGGTGAGAGTCTGGAGGAACGAGTGTCTGAGGGTGTTCCACGACCGGCTTATCAATGAGACAGACAAGCAGCTGGTCAGTACACAGAAATGTCCCAGCAGGCCAGGAGGCTGGCACAGAATTCCTGTGTGAGCAAAAGAGACACACACGTGTGCACACGTGCACACACATGTGCGTGCGTGTGCACACAGGGTAGGGGAGAAACCAGTGCATTTGTTATATAGAAAACTAATTTCAAAAAAATAGACACTAGCTGGTGTGGTGGTGCATGCTTGTAATCCCAGAGGCTCGGGAGGCTGAGGCAGGAGGATCACAAGTTCAGAGCCAGCCTCAGCAACTTAGCAAGGCCCTAAGCAACTTAGCAAGACCCTGTCTCAAAATAAAAAATAAAAAGAGCTGGGGATGTGGTTCAGTGGTTAAGCACCCCTGGGTTCAATCCATGGTACAAAAAAAAAAAACCAACAAAACTGGACACTAATAATAAAAACCAACAAGTAGGGGTGGGTTATTAAGTACTCCTTCACCTTTGAGGTGGGAAATGAAGGCAATTGACTGAGATAATGACAGCGGAAGGCAGCGGATCTTTTCCTGACAAGAGCTGACCCATAGACCACTGTCATTGTATTTGGGTCCTTAAGTGGCTTACATTTTAAGGTGCAAGATCACATAGAAAAGCTGGTTTCGGAGCATTTCAGCGATGACTATGAGGTGGTGATGAGGGATCCCATCCTGTTTGGAGACTTCCGGATGGCTCTGCAGGAGGAGGAAGTGCGCATTTATGAAGACATCCAGGACTACGAGGCGGCCAAGGCGTTGTTCCAGGTGTGGAGGGCCCCACCTTGCCCACAAGGTGGCTCCTTCCCTGGGTGGGCCTGTGTCTGCTCCGGGGTCCCCATGTCTATAGTTTTTGGCTTGCTGCTGGCCACCCAGACCCCAGTGATTGTGGAACCTAGATTGAGTCCTGCAAGCCCAGGTGGCTTAATTAGCTCAATGATTTTTCAGAAAAGAAAAATCTCTCCTCCATTCTTAATCTCCTCTGGACAAAAGAATGAAAGGAGAAAGCTCCCCTCTTAGAACCCAGTGATCCTGACATTTTTTTGGTTCAGGAAATTCTTGAAGAGTACAACGAGGTGAACACCAGGATGAACCTGGTTCTCTTCGATGACGCGCTGGAACACTTGACCCGCGTGCACCACATCATCCGCATGGACCGCGGCCACGCGCTGCTGGTTGGGGTGGGTGGCTCGGGGAAGCAGTCGCTCGCCAGGCTGGCCGCCTTCACCGCGGGCTGCGAGGTGAGGCCCCGCCCCTCCCAGAAGCTGGCTCCGTGCCAGGCCCTGCGCCTGGCTGTTCACGCAGCTAGCGGAGCCAGCTCCAGCAGAGCGCAGAGCGATTGTCTCTTTCAGTTCTGGGGATTGGACCCAGGGTGCTTACCCCCAAGGACATGCCCCACCCTTTTTGTTTTTTTTTAAGACAGCATCTTGCAAAGCCATTCAGGTTGGTCTTGAACTTGTGATCCTCCTGCCTCAGCCTCTCATTTGCGGGGATTACAGGCTCCAAGCGTGCACCAGCCACACAGCATAACATAAGGTTTTCATAGAGTATGGAGTTGGCTTTTATTTTCTCGCTTGCTTGTTTTTGGCTTATTTTAACTGAATACCCAAAGCCTCTAACTACTGTACTGTTTTTAGAATAGAGAAGATGTCAAATCAAGTTCAAAGGTCAAATGCCAGCAAACGTGTGGGCTGAGGTGTGCATTAGCATGAGGAGGGCTTGACTGACCTCAGTGGGCCCGCTGTTGGGGTCAGCCGTCTGCAGGGCGGCCACATCCGCACAGCCAGCACGCGCAGCCTTGTCAATCTTAGAATCTTTAAAAACAGCACGCTGAAGCGTAGTTCAAGACCATGTGATTCGCCCCTTACTGTATGCAAATCGGTCTGTTCACAGATGGGTGCAGCCATCACCACAGCCTCCTCTAGAACATTTCCACCGCTTCTAAAGCAGCCCCCCTCCGCTCCTTAGCTGTCACCAGCCCTAGGCAGCTGCCATCT
The DNA here is from genome assembly GCA_004027875.1 of Aplodontia rufa. Classification (NCBI taxonomy): domain Eukaryota; kingdom Metazoa; phylum Chordata; class Mammalia; order Rodentia; family Aplodontiidae; genus Aplodontia; species Aplodontia rufa. The sequence continues at coordinate 85,734 of PVKS010001572.1, read as the reverse complement.
GCTCTCTGCCTGTCCAGACTCCTACCCATGGGCTAGCACAGCGGTAGCGTTACGAGTCGGGCTTCCCTCGCTTAGCATCATGTCTTCAGACACGTGTCGTAGTGTCAATCTGTACGTCATTCCTGTTTTGGTCGAATCTATTTCCCCACCCACAGACATTGGGCTGTTTCCTCCTCTTGACTGCCGTGTTTATTTTATTTATTTTTTAAAGTGGGGGGTGCTGGAGTGGTGGCTTGGTGGTTACAGTGCTTGCCTGGCATGCGCAAGTACATGAGTTCAAACCCCAGCAGCATGCACACAACAAAGTGTTGCAGCAACAAAAGCCATGTGAAAAACTAAATAAAATTGATTCTTTCTGTCTCACTGTCCCTCTCTCTTTAAAAAAAAAAAGAGAGAGAGAATCAATTTTATTTATTTTTTCATCTGGTCTTCATTGCTTTGACACTTAGTTGTGTACCAGGTGCTGGGGTTCGAACCCAGCTCCTCGTGTGTGCCAGGTAAGTGCAATACAGCTGAGCCGCTGCTTCAGCCCCTTGGCTGCCGTGTTCAGTGCTATGAACATTCGTATATGAATGTCTTTGTGGACACATGTTTCCCTCTTGTGGATCTTCTAAGGAGGATGGGGGCACTGCTGTCATATGGTGACTCTGGCTCATCCTTCCAGAGCCAGCAAACTGTTTTCAGCAGTGCCTGGTTCCCACCAGCAGGGTCCGAAGGCTCCTGCTTCTTCCTACCATATAGAATCTCCCAGCTCCCATAGGAACCTGACCTGGTAAATCTGAAGCATATTCCTGAGGCAGTCAGAAGGACAGCAGAGGGGCTGGAGCGGTTGCTCGGTGGTTACGGCGCTTGCCCGGCATGCGCGAGTACACAGGTTCAAACCCCAGCACCACATACACAACGAAGTGTTTGAGCAATGAAAACCATATGAAAAACTCAATAAAAATTGATTCTCTCTCTCTCTTAAAAAAAAAAAAATACTCCAGACCTAAAATCCTTTGAGGATCATTAAAAAAAAAAAAAAAAAAGACAGCAGAAGGACACTGAGGAACAGGCGTCAGGAAAGGACGAGGGCACGTTGGCTGGGCGGGGCCCTGGTGGCAGAGGGGCTGGTCTTGGGCACCCCAGCCGCGCAGAGGGTGAAGGGCCTGTGCTGGACAGAACTGCAGACCAGATCCTGGCTGGCTGGGAGCCACGCTTGTTGCCTTGAGTTTGTGTGTGCGACTGTGGGTGTGAGTGTGCGTGGGCACATGTCTGGGACACTGCATGGGTGTGGAAGTGTGTGTGTCCGTGCGTGAGTGTGAGAGGATGTGGGTGGCTGCGAGTGTGGGCATGCAAGCCAGTGAGTATGAATGTGAGATGCCATGGATGGCCAGGTGTGTGTGAGTGTGGCATGGAGTGGCCGTGACGGCGGGTGTGCGTGGCAGTGTGTGGACGAGGCCACCAGAGCTCTGCTTCTGCCTCTGAGCCAGCGTGTGTGCTGCAGAGGGAAGGTGCCTTCATGCGTGTCCTCAGGCACACAGACCTGCCCAGGTGTGGATGGGACCTTCTGACTCTGGACTCCAGATGGCATCTTAGCTTCTGTACTCTGGCTGGGACATGCCCCCTCAGTGGTCCTGCACACGCTCTAGGGGTGCGTGCTCCTTCCTGTCCATTGCTGCTGGCCTCCCCACTGCTTCCCCCCCACCTGCCCTCATCTGCCCTTCCTGTCCTCTGTGACTCCAAGGACCTTGTTCCCATGATGGACGGTGTCTTTCCAGACTCCACACTCCCTCCAGGACACAAGCTTATGCCCCTAAATAGGCGTGTGCATGCAGAACGTTTATCATGGTTGACAAAAGCAGGGTGCTGTGGCCAGGCACAGTGGCTCATGTCTGTAATCCCAGTGACTCAGGAGGCTGAGGCCAGAGGATCGCAAGGTCAAGGCTAGCCTAGGCAACCTAGTGAGGCCCTGTCTCAAAAATAAAATAAAAATACTGGGGATGTGGTTCAGTAGTTAAGCATCCCTGGGTTCCATCCCCAGAACCCCCCCCCCCAAAATTGAAGAAGCTGTGAGCTGTGGTTTTCTGCCTCCTCCACTTCTCACTCTCACTCTGGGTCATTTTGTAGGGATGGCCGAAGTCATCTGGCCTCACCTGGTCCCTTTTAGCCAACTGCTCAACATCTGACGTTGTGCAAACTCAAAGACTTTCCCTGTGCTGGGCCTTCAGGAGGCAGGAGAGGGAGTCTGTCCATGCGCCTGGCAACTTTGCTGTGCGTCCCCAGGTGTTTGAGATCCTGCTGAGCAGAGGCTACTCGGAGAACAGCTTCCGGGAAGATCTGAAGAGCCTTTATCTGAAGCTGGGGCTGGAGAACAAGACGATGATCTTCCTGTTCACAGACGCGCACGTGGCCGAGGAGGGCTTCCTGGAGCTCATCAACAACATGCTGACCTCAGGTACCTCATGCTCCTGGCTGCTTCATCTGCCACACAAGACCCAGGGCCCTGCCCTGTCCAGCTGGTGGTCACAGGAGGGCTGCTGTGCACCCTCTGCATGCAGGGACCGTCCCCATGCTTGCTGACCACGTACTGCTCGGTCCTGAGATGCTGTACTGTCATCATCCTGAGGAAGCAGAGTCACAGCGATGCTGATCAGGGTTGAATTCTGACACCCCAAAGGAGTTCTCATCAGGAAAAGGGGTCTTTTTTTTTTTTTTTTAAAGAGAGAGGGATAGTGAGAGAGAGAGAATCAATTTTATTTAGTTTTTCATGTGGCTTTCATTACTCTGAGACTTCATTGTGTACGTGGTGCTGGGGTTCGAACCCGCGTTCTTGTGCATGCTGGACAAGCACAGTAACTGCCGAGCCACTGCTCCAGCCCCAGGAAAAGGGGCCTCTGCAGATGTGATTTAGGATCTCAAGAGGATCCTGGATTTGAGTGCATCCTACATTGCATGACAGCTGTCCTTAGGAGGGAGAGGAGAGGGAGGGCTTGTAAAGACGGAGGTGTGCATTCCAAGGAGTTCCTGAGCTACAGATGCTGGAAGAGGCAAGGGTGGCCCAGAGCTTCTGAGGGAGTTCAGCCTGGATCTCTGCGCTGGCCTCCAGAGATGCGAGAGGGGGTTTCTTTATCTTTCTTTATCGTCTTAGCTGCTCAGTTTGTGGTAATCAACTATGCAGCCCAGGAAACCTCTTACTAATGTGCCTGAAGGCACCCAGCTGAGAAGGTGACCAGCTCAGGTTCCTGCCTGCTTTCCCCTGTCATTTCCTGTCTGCTGTGCGGGGCCGGCTGAGGGTCATGTGGCCTGCGTGACCAGCCCCAGAGGCCTAGTGTGTTTGTCACTGTTCGTGTGGACTTGACCGTAGCCTAGTGAGCCTCCCCTGATGCGTTCGTCACGTGTCGAGCACAGCAGCAATTCCGCAGGAAGCTTCCTGAACTCTGCAGCTGGGCAGGCCGGGTGCTGTGCCTCCCTGACACACGGGAACGTCCCTCCCTGCCTCCTCCTCTCCTCCCACCTGCTTTTTGCTGTGTTTCAAAGTGCATCTCCACCTCAGAACACTGCCACAACGCTTCGGCACGCGGGCTGTCACCCCAGCTCTCGCTAAGCACGTAACCCTGGCGTGTTCTGAGAAGCGCCTGTGAGCGGGCTTGCTGTGTTTTGATCGTGGAGCTGCAGGTCATGGTGTTTCAGTGGGGCTCAGCTCTCTGAGGACAGGGACCGTCAACAGTGTGGATTTGCAGGCTTATTCCAGACATGGGCTCTACCCTGCTTGGAGCGTGGAGTCTGGTGTGTGCCTGTGTACATGTGCAGGGCTGGTTCACATCACCAACATCGCAGAGATGCCCAGCAATTAGAGTTGTGGTCAGTTCAGTGAGGGATGAAGGAGGGACCCTGTCCCTTGACACAGGGTGGCTCAGTGCCAAGACCTGGAAGACCACGTGTGTGCTTTGTATGCTGCTCCGGCCAATTAGCCCCAGTTCCAGCTGTGGCTTGAAACTATGCAAGTCACACCTGCGGGTCTTGTGGTGAGACTGCGAGGGCTGGGTCCTTCTAGGGGATACTGAGAATCTGCTTCCTTCTCTTCTGGCTCAGGAGCCGTCCCTGGGCTTCCACCCCTTGTTTCACACCACCCAAGCGGGGCTTCTGGCACTTCAACTCCGACTCTCTTAAGGGCCCTGCAAAGCATCAGGCCACCTGGCTAATGCTCGCCCCCAAGACTCTCCTAGCCACATCTGCAGGGCCCTCTTGCAGGAAGTGAGAACCTTGCCAGCAGTCCCAGATGGAATGGGCGTCTTCAGAGGCTGTCACCTATGCTCCTGCAAGTGGGGATAGCGACCAGCAAGAGTGCTGGCAAAATCCTTGCAGGCACAGGGTCTGTGTACCAAGTCAAGAGGGAGAGGGACACTGACAGGAGCAACGCAAGCTGGCAGGAGGACGCAGAGGAAGGGAGGGACCTGCAACGTGGCCTGTGGGTCAGGGCAGCGATGTAGTCTGGATTCGTGTTCTTACACAATCCCCTGGCTGCTCTTGGGGAGGGGAGGAGGGAGGAAGGGGCTTTGGAAGGCTGCTGTGTGAACATCAGATGCATACCAAAGATGTGTGGCGTCATTGGAAGTGTGGCGGCAGTGATGGCCAGCTCTCCAGCACAGCCCTGTTGGCATCTGGGGTTGGGCAGCTGTGCTGCGGGGCTGCCCTGGATGTTTAATGGCACCTTGGCCTCTGCCTTTGAGAGTGGCCCACCCCTCCCCAAGTCGTAGTGATGAAGAATGTCCCTGGGTGACTGTGCCTGCTCCAGAGCTGGGCCAGGAGGCTTCCACACCCATGAGAGGCTTCCGAGCTCCTCGCAGTCCTCATTGCCCCCATGGTGCAGACGGTAGACTGAGGCTTGCTGGGCTTTGCACTCGGGCACCATGTCAGCTGGTACCTAGAGAGGTGATCATCCTGGGACTGCCAGCTCCATGTGTGTGTTTTCTAGGGATTGTCCCTGCACTGTTCCCAGAGGAGGAGAAGGAGACCATTCTCAGCCAGGTTGGACAGGAAGCCATGAAGCAGGGCATGGGGCCTGCCAAGGAGTCTGTGTGGCAGTACTTCGTGAACAAGAGCGCAAACAACCTGCACATTGTCCTGGGCATGTCGCCAGTGGGTGATACCCTGAGGACACGGTGCAGGAATTTCCCAGGTACCCTTGCTCCAGTTGCAGCAGGGTGTGTGCGCTGGGCGCCCCCTTCCTCCCAAGCTTCCACCAACACAGTGGAACAAGCCATGAGGGCCCTGGACTGTGGGACAAGCCTCACTGGTCCCTCGCAGGGGCCCACGGGTTGGGTGACGTCTGACTGAGGGCTTGCTCACGCTGCCAGGTGCAAGGCCTGCAGTGGGTGGAGGGTGGCTCTTCCCTGTCTCCCTTTGGGACAGTTCTGCCAGCCGTGTAGAAAGTAGGGCTCCTGCCTCTAGAGCACAGCTTCCTAATCAAGGCATGGTGTTGCTGCCCCGGGGGGCCCTAGGCGGTGTCTGGAGATGTTCTTAGTTGTCAAAACTCAGGGGAAGGCGGGACACTGCCAGCACCCAGGGGTGCAAGCAGGTACCTGCAAGGCTCAGCTGGCCCCCCCATCAAGGATTGTCTGGCCCCAGTGTCAACAGCGCCCAGGGTCAAAGCAAGGGACTCAGCTGCCATTTTGGTGGTAGCCGAGGAGCCTACTGATGTCCTTAGCATTGGGGTGCGGAGTGATCTTCTCTTTCCTCTCTCTCTCTCCAAGGTCTGGTGAATAACACCGGTATCGACTGGTTCATGCCCTGGCCTCCGCAAGCACTGCACGCAGTCGCTAAGTCATTTTTGGGTGAGTCCCAGCTGCTGGTGGGCCCCCGCGGTGGTCTAGCGCAGCAGCTTGTGAGCACTCTTCCTGCTCTGACTTTTCGCCCAGCGGATGCCTTTGCTGTAAAGCCTATGATAACTTTTTAAAAATCATTAGTATGTCCTTGTGTTTTAGTCTTAAGGAATTTCAGGAGGTTTACAAGGACAGTTTGGGTTAGAAATTGATTAGGTGGCCCCTGAATCGGGAGTGGGCAGCCGAGGCTGCTGCCAGATTCCGCTGCCTGTCGGCGAGTGGAGGTCTGTTCGAACAGACCCACTCTTTAACCCACACGTTCTCTGTGGCTGCTTTTGTGCTGCAGCCACAAAGTCGGGGAGTTGCAACAGACGTTACTCTTGGGCTCTTTACAGAGAAAGCACGCGGACCCCTGACCCTGAGGGTGCCCAAGGGCTGGGGAAAGCTGCGGGTCAGCACCCACTCTCCCAGCACCTTACATGGCAACTGCACTCTTTGAATAAGAAGCAAGTCCATTTACCTTCAGGGAGAAATCTCTTTCTCTAAACCCATCTTGAACAGATTTATGACAAATGATGCTGGGTGCCTCAAAATAGTTTCCATCTTATAAAATATCTATCTAATAAATAAATTACTAGTCATTCTGTGTAAGCAGAAATCGTAGCTGCAATGGTAGTGCGGGTTTTTTTCTGGGAAGGAGGCCGGGTATGACTCAGGGACCAGCAAGCCGCTCGTACAAAGGCCCAGGTGGTAAATATTCCCCTCTGCTGCAACTGCCCGATTCTGTAGTTTTGTCATGAAAACTGTTATGGACAATATGTGGGTGAATGGCCTTGGCTGTGTTCCAATATAACTTTATTCATACATACAGGAGATGGGTCAGATTTCTCCTGTGAGCTGTGGTTTGCACCCTGACGCAGTGTACCCCAGTTTTCTCAGGTGTGTTAGTCGTCCCCATGTGTTAGCACTTGGATTCGCTTTGAGTGTTGAGTGTTTCAGGGTCATAAATAATGCTGTCTGGAATTTGCTTGGAATCTGTTTCCTGGAGTTGAGATGACTATGCCCTAAGGTGTGGGTGTGTGTTGGGCCAGGTTCTCACGCACCCAGCAAGGTTGTATCTACAGAACCTGGACGGATTGGTTTGGCCCAACTCTCTTTTGTTTCAGTGGAGACACATTCTGCCTTGAAGTGGACACCTCTGTCCTGGCTAAGCGAGGTGATCTTGCCTTGGAAGCGATGGCCACTTCTTCCATCAGATTGATGTGATGGCAAGGCCCATCTTTTGCTAGGGATCCAGCAGAGAAAGGTTGAACAGGCCACCTACAGGCCACCTAGCCCTCCAGGGAGGTCGCTTGCTGGGGAGGAGCGGATAGGCCTTAGATGTGGCGCCCATCGCTTGCCACCACACCGCCACAGTCCTCAGGGAAGACAGAGCCTCTTAACAGATGGGAGAGGGAGCTGGCTTTCCGCATCAGGCAAGTTGCCACGCATGGGTCAGTGGTGCAGAAAAGCCACCCGCGTGTGACAACTGGTTCTTTGCTCCTTTTTTTCTGATTATACTTTAAGTCTTTTTTATTATTATTTTAGAACAATACATGTAGCTTGAGATGTTCCATTTTGTCTGTTTCTAAGTGTGCTGAAGGCATTAATCACTTTCTCAAGGTTGTGTATTCGTCGGCCTATCCATTTCCAAAACTGTCATCATCCCAAACAACTCTAGCCGCTGGCTGCCCTGCTCCCCTGCCAGCCCTGGGAACATCCGGCCCCCTGTCTGTATTTCTGAGTGGGGCCCCGGCCTTTGGTGGCCGCCTTCTTCCACTTTGCCTCGTTTCCAAGGCTCACCGTGTTGTAGCGAGGGTGTGTGGCCCGCGCACAGTGCTGCTGTGACCCTGCATTGGGCTCCTTCTGGGTTTGGGCCTGCACTGCAGTGGGGCCCCTGGGCCCTCCAGCAATGCGCTTTTGCTCTTAGAGGAAGCTCTTTTCTCTGGGTTTCTCCCTTGACAGGGGATAATCTCATGATCCCAGCCGAAAACATAGAAGACCTGGTGGAGCATGTGGTTTTGGTCCACCAGTCCGTTGGAGAATTCAGCAAGCAGTTTCTCCAGAAGCTGAGGCGTAGCAACTACGTGACGCCTAAGAATTACCTGGATTTCATTAACACGTATTCAAAATTGCTGGAAGAGAAAACTCAGTTTAATATAGGTAAGACTGAGGGGCTGGGAGACGGGGGCAGGCGACCCTTAACAAGGCCAGGCACCTTGGGACCGAGCTTTCATTCTGGAGAATTCTCTGGGGCTAGGGCGCTGGCGTGATGGTCGTTTGTTTTCCGTGCTGGGCGATGCACGTGGGGCTCCGGTTTGTGCTTCAGGATGTGCTGTGTTAGGAAGTGCTCTGGCTCCTGCTATTGGCCACCTGAAGCACCGTCCTCAGCAGTAGATTTGTTTGGACTGATGCTGTCCCTGTGCAGGCAGGTCTGGGACATGCATAGCACTTTGTAAATTGTGACCTTCCCCCTGTGAGCCCAAGCTGGATGAGTCCCAGGGAGCCAGCAGAATGCGTGCCCTGGGCAGGGGGAGCAGTCGCCAGGACAGCGAACGGTGCTGTCTGTCCCCAGCTCAGTGCAAACGACTGGAGGGCGGGCTGGACAAGCTGAAGGAGGCCACCATCCAGCTGGACGAGCTGAACCAGAAGCTGGCTGAGCAGAGGATCGTGTTGGCCGAGAAGTCTGCTGCCTGTGAGGCCCTGCTGGATGAGATCTCCACCAACACGGCCATAGGCAAGTGCAGGGCCTGTCCCCACAGGGCAGGGCTCCACAGGGACAGCCCTGAGAACCGCTTGCCAGGAGGCAGCTCTCAGCCAGCCACAGCTTGGAGGTCAGCACCCCACACTGCCTCCAGTGCCATTGACCTTCCTCCCGATGTGTCTGCGTGCAGCTTCAGTTTAAGAAGTTTTTTCCCTTTAAGAGAGAGAGACAGTGAGAGAGACAGAGAGAGAGAGAGAATTTCAATTTTATTTAGTTTTTCATGTGGCCTTTGCTGCTCTAACACTTAGTTGTGTATATGGTGCTGGGGTTCGAACCTGCCTGGCAAGCACTGCAACAGCTAAGCCAGCTGTTCCAGCCCATATTAGTTATACATATTTATGGGGGACATTGTGATAATTCAATGCAGGTATAGAATGGGAAGCGTGGTCGGTTTACAAGGACACCAGTCATTGGATTGAGCCCACCTGTACAACCTCATCTTGACTAATTACATTATTTCCAATACAATCCCCTCCCAGGGTTCTAATGGACCTGAGTTGTAGGGGACATGCTGTTTACCCCACTGTCCCTCCTGTGAGCCAGGCCTGGGGGCACTGGGGATCCAGTGGCTGGATAAAGGTTCCATCTATGGTCCGTGTCGAGAGGCCAACAGTCAGAAAAGAGATGTCAGAGGGGCAGCCCCCCGAAAGGGGGCGGCCCATGGCCTGGATCTGAGTGAATATTAGATCTCAGTGAGCCAGGAAGCCAGAGGGCTGCCTCAGGGTCCTCAGCCAGGCAGGGGTGGGTGTGTGACCTCCCCTGGCACAGGGTGGATGACCCAGGGAGGCTAGTGGAGGGAGGCCAGAGTTGGAGCAGCAGCTCTGGTGTCCAGACCCCGCATGTTGAGGCCACCACACTGACCAGAGCTCCCTTGAGCCCACTGTGGCCCAGAACTGGACCTCGAGGCCAGTACCCTGCATGGCCTAGGAACAGAAGGTGCAGCCGCCCTGGCCAGCAGCTCAGTGGCCTCCACTCCCTGCAGCGGAGGAGAAGAAGAAGCTGGCGGAGGAGAAGGCCATAGAGATAGAGGAGCAGAATAAAATCATTGCGGTTGAGAAGGCGGAGGCCGAGACAGCCCTTGCCGAGGTCATGCCCATCCTGGAGGCCGCCAAGCTGGAGCTGCAGAAGCTCGACAAGTCGGACGTGACTGAGATCAGGTAACTGCAGGATCCCCAGGTAGGCCGGCACCACTGCCTTTGCTCCTGATGGTGCTGAGCACTCTGCCGCGGGGACTGTCACCGTCTGCATTTGCACATGACGGAACTGAGGCCCAGGGAGCGAGGTGGCTTGACCCTGGCCTCCAGCCCTGGGTGCGGAGCCTGCTGGCCTTGAACCCTGGGGAGGCTGGGCTCTAGCGGGGTCTCGAGGGAAGGAGGGATGCAGTGGTGTTGCTTGGTCTCTAAAGAGCAGGTATCTGCTCAAACAGCGCAGGGTGGCTGCACTGTTGAGAATCGTGTGACAGATACGGCAGGCCACAGACCAAGGCAAGATGGCCCAGGCCCTGATCCCCTTCTGTGAAGAAGCATGGTGGGGAATGGGTCCCTGCTGTGGCCCCAGACCTTCTGCAAATCAGCTGCCCTCATCTGCTGTCAGGAAGGGTAGCCTGATGTGGGGGGCGGGGAACTTTCTCTGGCCTGGTCTCTGCTGGGCTATTCAAGGATTTGATTGATAAGTTCAAACTCCCAGGTGGAACATGTCCTGGCTGCCACCTTCCCTCCCCAGAGAGGCGCCTGCTTCAAGGTGGACAGTTGGTGTCCCCCTGGGTTCCAGCGGATGGAAGGATGCTCCTGGGTTCCTGAGCCTTGTGTTCCTCGTGAGGGCTGAGCAGCGGTCCTGATGGGAGGCCGGGCCCTTGCTAGTGGGACGTGTATGAGTTTGAACATGGAACTCAGTCCCTTCAGGTCAAGGGACCCGACTAACCCTGGAGTTGCTGCTGTGTGACCAAAAAGTCACTGTTACAGGGTTTTGCAGAGTGTGGCACTGATGAGGGTATCAGAATGAGCATTATAAGACGTCGCCACTGTGATGGAAATTTAGACTGAGCAGCCAGGACAGAGAGGGGATGAGCCAGGTGGCAGGAGGGACGTCAGCACGCATCCGGGGCACTGTTTCACCACTGGTGACGCACTCGTGTGAAGGCCTTGTGGGAGCAGAGATCTGGGAAAGACTGCTGAAGGGTATCTGTAGAGAAGGGGCTGCGTAGCCCCCTCTTCCTGTAGGGGGAGCAGGAGAGCTTGCGGTGTCGCCTGCAGCTGGACAGGTATTGTGTCTGAAAGGCGGCTGATGTTTCAGAACGTCAGTGTCGGGGGCTGGGTGCAGCTCCATGGCAGAGCGCCCACCCGACGTGTGTCCCATCCCCAGCATGGCAAAAAGCCCAAACCAAACCAAACAAAAAGCCCCCGGAGCAGGGAGCACTGTCATGCTGTGGCCCTGCCTCTCGTCTGCTCCGTGACCTTCAGCTGGCCGTCTAACCACTCTGTGCTTGCCCCTTACCTGTAGAGTGCGGATGGTGCTGATTGTCCCCTCCCAGCCAGGACAGCTGGGGATCCAATAGCTAATGCATGAAGAACCCTCAGCGCCAGGCTGGGCCCAGGGCCAGTGCCAGCACAGCATTTGCTGCTGTGTTCCGATGTCAAATTGGCATGCCGTGGCCGAGCGGCCCCCGCTCTGCAGCAGGTGACGGGGGCCTTGCCTCCTCACCCCTGTGTGGTCAAGGTAGCTGGCTGCGCCAGGCGCTCCTGAGCCTGAGGGTTTGCAGAGGGAGCAGCACCTGTGGGTGCTCCGTCCGTCCTTCCTGCACAAATGGTGGCACCTTTCCTACTTTTCTGCTTAGAAGAGCATTTTGGAGATCCGCATGGCCCTGTGTGAGGAACTTCCCTGGCATTTTAAAACAGCCTGATTGTTGGACTGGATGTGGCTCAGGGGGAGAGCACTTGCCTAGCACACCCAAGGCCCTGGGTTCCCTCCCTAATACCACAAAAAAATAAATAGATAAAGATTATATGAGAAAACACTATTAAACAAAAAAACCCAGCCCCAGCACACCACCGTTTATGGCTGGGTCATCAGCTTGTCTCCAGGCTTTTGCCTTCACGTTCTTCATTGTGGCCCTGTGCAAGTCCCCGGTCCAGGGTGAGGTTCAGGAAGTGGGTGCTGGTGTTCTACATCAGCCTCACCAGCAGGGGGCACCATCGACGCTTGGATTTCTGCTTCTTGAGTAGCTGCAAAGTGGTATTAGTCTGCTAACTAGCCCTCCTCTTATCAGGAATGAGGTGGCCCTTTTTATTTTCTTTCATATGTGAAGAATACATCATGGAGCCGCACACCTTCCTTTTCTGTGAAGGGTCTTGTGTTCTGTCTGTCTGTTAGGTTGCTTTTATTGCTTTTGTTCATTCTTAATCACTTCCAGGGGCTTTTTCCTCTTTCTTTGCTTCAGTGCTGGGGATGGAAGCCAGGGCCTTGCACAAGCTAGGCCAGGGCTCTGCTGCTGAGCTCTGCCCGGGCCCTCCACAGACTCTTTATATAATAGGGAGATTAGCTTTTTGCCAGTGAAATCAGTTGCAGGTATCTTCCTAGCTTGTCGTTGGCTGTTTGACTTTGTTAATGAGGTTTGTGTGTGTTTGTTTTTGCCATGTATTATTTATGTGGGAGACTGGTGATCTTTTATACCATGGCTTTTAGATATCCTCTCATAGTTAAAATGCTTTGCCATTGTGGGATTGTGAAATTTCCCCATGGTTTCTTTCTGTACTTTTATGGTTCAGTCTTTTTCATTAATTTTTTTTAATCTGTTTGGGTTTTGTCCCTGGGGTCCTACGTGAGCTTGGATCCAGTTTTCCCTCCCCCACGACTAAGTGTGGTGTGCCAGCACTTACGTCTTGACAATTTCATGACCGCTTAATTCCTTAAGGGCACTTCCTGTCCACAGTGCTGAATCCCCTTTGTAGAGATAGTTAGAAGTTGAGCCAGGAGGATGAGGAGGGAGAAGACAGGAGTGCATGCTCCTCCGCTGCGGGAGTTTAGGCTCCTGTTGGCTGTGCCTTGTGAGGTGCTTCTCTTCCTTCCATCATTCTGTAGTCACTGGATCTAACCCTGCCTGCCCTGAGCAGGCCCTGGGGCTGGCGGCAGTGAGCTGGGCAGCCTCTGTTTCTGCACCTAGTGAAAGATGATAGTGGGGACTGTGATGACGACAGCGGTGACAGCTACATTTAGTCAGAGGAGACACCGGGTCCATAACTGTTGAGCCACTGTCCAGTATCTTAATGCCGCCCCCTCCCCATGATTCTGATGTCTAGCCAGGTGCCGGGTGCGGCCCATCCCTCCCTCGGGGGGTGCTCTCCTGGGAGCCCACGTGTGTGGGGACTTGGAGTCCTTGGTGTCGCAGTCTCTCCTGCGGCCCTTGGCTTTCCTAGAGCGAGCACTGGGGCTGGACCCAGCCTCACCCAGGTGGGACCCATGCTGCCTTCGTCTCTCGCTTGTCGCCAGGTCTTTCGCGAAGCCCCCAAAGCAGGTGCAGACGGTCTGCGAGTGCATCCTCATCATGAAGGGCTACAAAGAGCTCAACTGGAAAACCGCCAAAGGCATGATGTCTGACCCCAACTTCCTGAGGTCGCTGATGGAGATCGATTTTGACTCCATTTCCCAGAGCCAAGTGAAAAATATCAAAGGTGCTGACGGAAATGGGGCCAGCCAGGGCTGTGAGTCTGCCTGGACTAGGAGGGGGCCTAGCAGAGGCAGGCCAGGCCTTCCCTTGTGATGGGACAGTGTGGCCACCGCCCTGTGTCACTTTATCCTGTAACACAGGGAAAGAGGCAGCCCATGCCCACTGATTGTGGCTTCTGCAGAAACTCTGGCCTCTCTATCGCCCAGCCTGGTCCTCTGTGCGTGTCCTCAGTGTGCATGGAGGCGCCATGTGTTGGTCTGACCTTGAGTTCTCCTCTTACAAAGTCTCCCTGGACCCCTGTGGAGTGGGCAAGGGGGAGGAGACATCACAATCCAGAGCCAGCCCTGCGTCTTTGGTCACAGAACTCCCGAGTTCCCTGAGCCAACTCCTCCAGGCAGAAGGGTATCTTTGCAAAAAGCAGTGTGAGTTCATGGTCATGGTTACTTAGAACGATCATCAACGCTCTTTTCCACCCCCTTAAAAGCAAAAGCAGATGAACACAGACAGTAGCAAGCAGCCAGCGCCCAGTCCCGAGGTGCTCCTGCTGCCCGGATCCTGACTGCCTGGTCTGCTGGGGTGTGGGTGCAGATGGAGGCGATGGGTGACCCATGATGGCCCAGGAATCCCCACTGGCTGCCTGTGCTGAGCCACTGTGGTGCTTGGTTGGGAGGCCCCTGATGTGCTGGTTCCCAGGGCTGCTGGTATCACCTGGAGTTCCCTGGGCCCCAGGACCTAGCAGTGGCCGTGCCCCTGGCACACACCTAAAATGTCACATGCGTGAAACATTCTTGCTTGTCCCTCACCATTGTCCACTGGGGAGTGGTCTGGATTCTGCTCTAGGGTCACCAAGGATAAGGAGCCAGTCCTTTGTTAATAGACTTGTTTCTGGTGTTTTGCCCCCAAGATGAAGCTTGCGACCACCATGTGTTTGACTTTAGGACTCCTGAAGACTCTCAACACCACCATCGAGGAGATGGAGGCTGTGAGCAAAGCAGGGCTGGGCATGCTCAAGTTCGTGGAGGCCGTCATGGGGTACTGCGACGTCTTCAGAGAGATCAAGCCCAAGAGAGACAAGGTATGGCCCCCAAGACCAGACCCCTGCCAAGGCCACCTCCGCCCAGCAGAGACATCCACAGCTTGGCTGCGGAAGTTCTGGCAGATTCTGAACTACACCCTAAAGCATTGCCCCCACCTCATGGTAACCCTGGACAGCCAGTGGATGGGCAGCTGAGGTCTAGCAGGTTCTCAGATTCGTGTCGGAAGAGTGGGGCAAGGATGTCCAGCATCACTGACCAAGGCTGAAGCGGAGCTCTCCACCTCGGCTCTGCTAGCATTGGACAGGGGCAGCTCCTGAGGAGCTGTCCTGCACACCCAAGGGTGTGGTGGTGTCCCTGGCCTCACCCTGCTGGGTGCCAGTAGCACCCACCCCCCATGTGACGTCCAGACACATCCATGGATATTGCCAGATGTCCCCTGAGTGGGTAGAGGGACAATGTCAATCCCAGTTGAGAGCAACGGAGTTGAATTTCAGTAACACATAGAACATAAAATGCCAAGAGAACTATAAGACTGATGTCACCATTTTGAGTCCATTTCAATATAGCTTTCTAACTCAGAATTATTTTACTCCAAAAACAGAACTGCTAGTAAGACAGTATTATTCTCAGTATGTTCATTTGAGTTTTTAAAAATTTACTTTAATTTTTAAATGATTTGCGTAAGTATTACTTGGCTTCTCAGGTGAGTAACAAGTAAGCTACATTGTTGATTCCCCCAAATCCCTCTCTATCCTCCCTTCCTCTCCCCACCCTGCCCTTCCTCTCCCACATATCTATGGTTCCCCTAGCTTTTGTGTTGCTACACCTTTAGTGGGTCTAGTACAAGAGCTTGACCACCTTTCACCCAAACCTGGCTTTAGCTCCAGCCACCGCAAATGAGGAAAAACATTTGACCTTTGAGTCTCTGTATTTGGCTAATTTTGCTCAGAATGATTTCTTCCAGTGCCATCCTTTTACCTTCAAAGGCCACAATATTGTTGTTTCTGATAGTGGAGTAGAATTCCATAATATATATATTTTTATATATTTATTTATATACATACCAGAGCTTTAAGATCTATTCATCCAGTGAGGGGCATCTGGGTTTCTTCCATAATTTAGCTACTGTAAATTGAGCTGCTATGAACATAGATTTTGCTGTGTCACTGTAATGTGCTGCTTCTAGCCCCTCTGAGAAAATACCCAGAAGAGGGATGGCTGGGTCATAGGGTGGATCCAACCCTAATTTTTTGAGGAGTCTCCACACTGCTTTCCAGAGCAGCTGGATGAGTCTACAGTTCACCAACAGTGTGCTAGTGTTCCTAACTCCCCCCTAAACCCCTCCAACAACTGTTATTGTCTGTATTCTTCATCTTTGCCAATCTGACTGGAGTGAGGTAGAATCTTAAAGTAGTTTTGATTTGCATTTCTCTGATCACTAGTGCTTTAGAACACATTCTCATGTATCCACTGGCTTGCTCAATTTCCTCTATTGAGAAGTTTCTGTTTATCTCTCTGGCCCATTTATGGATTGGATTGTTTGTGTTTTTGATAGTAAGTTTTTTGAGATCTTTGTACATTTTGGATATTAGTTCCCTGTCAGAGCAATCACAGGCCCTGATTCTCTCCCATTCTATAGATTCTCTCTTGACAGTTTTGACAATTCCTTGGATGAGCAAAAGTTTTTTAATTTAATGGCATCCCACTCATTGATTCTTGATTTTAATTCTTTTGCTTTGGGAGTCTTGTTGAGGAAGTCGTTGCCAACTCCCATATGCTGGAGTGTTGCTCCTAATTTTTCTTTTAGCAGTTGCATGGTAGCTGGTTTAATTCCTAGTTCCTTGATCCATTTTTATGAGATTTTTGTGCAAGGTGAGAGATAAGGATCTGATTTCAACTTTCTGCAAGTGGCTGTCCACTTTGTCCAGCACCATTTGTTGAATAGGCTGTCTCTCCTCCATGTCATATTTTATCTCCCTTTGTCAAATATCAGGTGTTTAAAGATCTGTGGATTTGTCTCAGAGTCTTCTGTTTTATTCCATTGGAGTTCATGCCTATTTTTATATCATTACCATGCTGTTTTTATTACTATAGCTCTATAGTATAATTTTAGATCTGATATTACAAAACCACCTGTTTCATCTTTCTTGCTTAGTAATGTTTTGGCTATTCTGGGTTTCTTATTATTCCAAATGAATTTGAGAACTGATTTTTATATATCTGTAAAGAATGACGTTGGAGGCTAGAGCAGTGGCTCAAGGCTTTCAGTGCTTGCCTGGCATGCATGAGGACATGGGTTTGAAGCCAGCACTACATACAAAATAAAGTGTCAGAGTAACCATAGCTATGTGAAAAACTAACTAAAATTGATTCTCTCTCAATCTCTCTCTCTTTCTCTTAAGAAAAAACAATGACATTGGTATCTTGATGGGAATTGCATTGACTCTGTATAACTCTTTAGGCAGGATGGCCATTTTAATTATATTAATTCTGCCTAACCAAGAACATGGAAATCTCGCCATCTTCTCTGGTCTTCTTCAATTTTTTTCCTCAATGTTTAATAATTTTCACTGTAGAGGTATTTTACTTCCCTTCTTAGATTAATTCCCAAAGGTTTTTTTTTGTTTTTTGGTTTTTTTTAGGATATTGTGAATGGGACTGATTACTTGATTTCTTCTTTTGCCATATTATTGTTAGCACATAGGAAAGCTGTTGATTTATGGTGTTGATCTTGCAGCCTGCCACTTTGCTAAATCTGTTTACAAACTCAAACAGTTTTCTGGTGGAGTTTTTGGATCTTCCAGATATAGGATCATCTCATCAGCAAAGAGATAGTTTGAGTTCTTCCCTTCCTATTTTTATCCCTTTACTTTCCTTCTCTTGCCTGATTGTTCCAGCTATGGCCTCAAGGACTATATTGAATGGAAGTGGTGAGAGTGGGCAGCCTTGTCTTATTCCTGAGTTTAGTGGAAATGCTTTCAGTTTGTATTATACTATCTGAGGGTTTGCCATATATGGCCTTTACATACTTAAGACAAGTTCCTTTGATCCCTATCTTTTCCAGAGTTTTGATCATAAATTAATGTTAGATTTTATTGAAGGCCTTTTCTGCATCAATTGAGATGATCATATGGTTTTTGTCATTAATTCTGTTTAAGTGATGAATCACATTTATTGATTTGTGTACATGGAACCAGCCTTGCATACCTGGAATGAAGCCCACTTGGTTGTGATGAATTATCTTGTTGATGTGTTTTAAAATGTGGTTTGCTAGAACTTTATTAAGGATTTTTGTGTTAATGTTCACCAGGGGTATTGGTCTGTAGTTTTCTTTTTTTGATGTGTCTTTGTTGTGTTTTGTTGTTAGGGTTATGGTTGCCTCATAAAAGTATTTAGGAGAGTTCCCTCCTTTTCAATTTCTTGGAATAGCTTAATAAGGAGAGGGGTTAGCTCCTTCTCTTAGGTGTGGTAAAATTCAGCAGGGAATCCATCAGGTCCAGGACTTTTCTCCTTTGGAAGGCTTTGAATTGATATATAGATTTCAGGGCCTTTATTGGGCTGTTTAGCATTTCAATATTGTCCCATGTCTATTTTGGAATGTTGTATGTGTTTAGAAATTGTCCATGTCTTCCAGATTACCTGATTTAGAGGAGTATCGTTTTTCAAAATAGTTTGATAACCCACTGGATTTCAGTGGGGTCAGTGGTGCTTGCTCCCTTTTCATTGGTGATTTTGATTTGCTTCATTTCCCTCCTCCTTTTAGTGAGATTGGCTAGGGGGTCTGTCAATTTTGTATAGTTTTTCTAAGAACCAGCTCTTTGTTTCATTGATTCTTTTTATTTTTTCTTGATTTTGTTGATTTCAACTCTGATCTTCATTATTTCCTGCCTTCTGCAGCCTTTGGGATTAGATGGTTCTTCCTTTTGTAGGGATTTGAGGTGGAGCATAAGCTTATTTATTTAGGATCTTTCATGATTTTTAATTTAGGCACTCTGTGCTATAAATTTTCTCCTTAAGAATGCTTTTATGCTGTCCCAGAGGTTTTGATATGTTGTATCTTGATCTCATTCTCTTCCAAAGAATTTCTTGATTTTTTGCTCTCATGCCTTCTTGAATCCATTCTTCATTTAATAGGCTATTATTCAATCTCCATGTATATATGTACTTTCTGTTATAATTTTTGTTCTTAATTGCTTGGATCATGGCATCAAGGTCAGATGGGATACCTGGGATAATATCTACTTTTTTATATTTGCTAAGATTTCCTTTGTGAACCAGAATATGCTCTATTTTGGAGAAGGATCCATGTACTGCTGAGAAGAGGTAAACTCAGCTGATTTGGGGGTGAAATATTCTATAGATGTCTGTTAAGTCCATTTGATTTATGAAGTTGTTTGGGCTGGAGATCTCTTGTTTTTTTTTTTTTTTTTGCTTTGATGATCTGTATTGGTGATAGAGGAGTATTAAAGTCTCCCAGTATTATCGTGTTGGGGTCCATACATGGTTTCATGTCATGGAGAATTTTTTTCTCCATACTTGGGAGAGTTGGTGTTTGGAGCATAGATAATTACTTTGGTTATATCTTCCTGATGTGTTGTTCCCTTTATTATGATGTAGTGGCCTTCTTTATTTCTTTTGATTAAATTTTGGTTGAAATCTACTTTGTTGGATATAAGTATTGCAACACCAGCCTAGTAGATTTTTTCCATCCTTTTACCCTCAATTTGTGAATATCTTGGGCTGTATGATGGGTTTCCTCTAAGCAGCATATTGTTGGATTTTGTTTTTTAATCCAATATGCTAATCTGTGCCTTCTGATTGGTGCATCAAGACCATTCACATTCAGTGTTAGGATAGTTATGTAGTTCATAGTCATCATGTTTTATTAGTGAGTTCTGTGCTGTCTTGGTTGTCCTTTGGTAGCATGTACTTTTATTGAATTTCCTTTTTGTGGGTTTTGAGGATTGTTTGCTTGTTCTTCTAGCTGGAGTTTATCTTTGAGAATTCTTTGTAATGCTGGCTTTCTGTTCATGAATGCTTCAAGTTTGATCTTATTATGAAATGTTCTTATTTCTCCTTCGAATTTGAAGCTGAGTTTTGCTGGGTATAGTATTCTCAGCTGCAGGTTGTGCTCATTCAGAGATTGAAATATCTCCTTCTAGGATCTTCTTGCTTCTAGGGTCTGAGTTGAAAAGTTAGAGGTGATTCTTTTTTTTTTTTTTTTTTAAGAAAGAGGGACAGTGAGAGAGAGAGAGAGAAGCAATTTTTATTTAGTTTTTCATGTGACTTTCATTCCTCCGACACTTTGTTGTATGCATGGTACTAGGGTTTGAACTCATGTACTCATGCATGCCAGACAAGTGCCATAATCATCTAGCCACCGCTCCAGCCCCTTAGAGGTGATTCTTATTGGTTTGCTTCTTAATGTGATTTGACATTTCTGTCTTGCAGCTTTGAATATTCTTTCCTTGATTTCCCTGTTATATATTTTGAATATGATGTCTCGGTGAGCTTCTCTTTTGATTAGGCCTATTGGGTGTCCTATATGCTACCTGGATGAGCATATCTGACTCTATTTTAACGTGGGAAATTTTTTCTTTATTTCATTGAGAATGTTCTCTATTCCATTCTTAAGGATTTCCGTTTCTTCTTGTCTCCCAATTACTCTTATATTGTTTCTTCTGATTTTGTTCCAGACATTTTGAAAATTCTATTCATGTTCTGTGAGGTGTTTTTTTTTTCTTTTTTGTCATCTGTGAGCTCAAGCTTACCCAGCCTATCCTCATTGTCAGAAGTTCTTTCTTCAGGAGCGGAGGTTCTGTTTTCTATAGAAGTTAGTCTATTATTAAATTCTTCCATCATTCCTTTGATGTGATTGACTACAGATTTTAGCTCTGTTACTTCCTTTTTCAGTATGTCTATTTCTTTGAGAATGGAATTTTTCATCTCTTGAGTTTTCTCACTTAGTCCTTTTGTTAAATCTTCTTTTAGTTCATTGTTCATTTTAGCAATCAGGTTGTTGATAATTTTTTCTGGGTTTTCATACCGCTTCCTGTCTGTGGACCCCTTGGCAGGGAGTTGTGGGTTTGAGGTGTGCCTTTTCTAGTTCGATTCCTCATTTTTGATGAGCTTATTCTGGGTCTTTGAATTGAGGTTCCCTGAGGGGAAACAAGGTAGGTCTCCAGGGTCTTCTTCCTTGCGGGTCAAAGGGTCAGGTCAGACACCACCCCTCTGAGGACCACCTTCTTCCAGAAAGCTGCTTCTGCCTGGAGCCTTGTTTTGCCGCACCATTGCATCTGGGCTTCAGGGTGCAGATCTGGAACCTGTTGGGAGTGTGGGGAAGCTCACTGGATTGTTGAAGTGTGGTGATAGAGGAGTGTTTTGCTGGGTCTTGGGGTCCTGGAGGTGCGGGGCAAGCTTGAACAGGCCTGCCTGTGCACTGCAATGGGACCTGAGATCCTTGGTGGCAGGTATGGGCCCAATATATTTGGACCTGGTGGGTATGTGCTACAGCTGGACAGCTCTGGGCAGGATCCTTGGGGTGTCCTGACTGGAAGGGGGAAGCTTTGGGTGGGTGCCTGCCAGCCTGGGAAAAGAGGCCTGGGTCCACACAGTGGCTGGGCAGGGGGTGGCTTCAGGTTAGGGTCCTCCAAAGGGGTTTCCTGGGCACCTGCCAGCCCAGTACCACAGGCCTCTCACTTAAGCTTTTGACTCAGAACTACAGTATCCTCTTGGTGACCCTGGTACCCACAAAGAGTCAGCCATCTGCTGTCTTGGGTGCAGGGTACCTTTTTTCTGAAGGGTTGTAGAGCTTTTGCAGATGGTAGTTGAGCAATGCATCTGGACCAAGCCTGGGAGAAACTCAAGGAAGTGGCATGACTAGAAATTGCAGGGTGGACACGACTCAGACACCAGACCAGGTAATCTCTGCCTCCTTAGCCCCTTTTCTCGGTGATTTGAACTTTGTCTTCACTCAGGTGGCCAGGCTGGAGCGGAATTTCTACCTCACTAAACGGGAACTAGAAAGGATCCAGAATGAGCTGGCAGCGATCCAGAGAGAACTAGAGGCACTGGGGGCCAAATACGAGGCAGCCATTCTGGAGAAGCAGAAACTCCAGGAAGAAGCTGAAATCATGGAGAGGCGGCTGATCGCTGCAGACAAACTCATCTCAGGTCTAGGATCAGAAAATGTCAGGTCAGCAGGGCCCCCTGGGACTCCCTGGCTTATCTGGGGATGCCATCCAGCATGGCTTCCCACCCTGGGGATTCTTTTTCCATGCTGTGCGTCCATGTGAAAACCATGCAAGGAGTTGTTTTGTATCATGGTTGCAATGGTAAGAGCCATTTTGTAGCCTGCTTTTACTGGGTATAAGTGCCATTTACTAAGTCACCATTCAGATTTAAAGGATCCAGTGCAGCATAGAGACAGGGAGAAACTCATTGCAGCTGGCAGGTGCCCCAGGTTTAGGGCATGTTGACTTCCTGGTGACGTTTAACTCCTAGGTGCCTCTGGAGGACATTGGAAGGGGGCACACCTCTGACACTGCAGAGGTGACTCTGCAGGGTGCTGCAGCTCATTGTTCCTGGGCTCAGTCTGAAGTGGGTGGGGCCATTTGACATTTATGGGTTAGACTGGGCATACTTATCCATGACATAGGATGATAGTTTCTAATCTGGCATCTTTAAGCATGGTATAGAAAACACTGGAAACAGCTGTCTACTCGTGGGAAACAGTCAATTCCTAGTATCTCTAAAACCTGGACAACTTTGGACATTGACCATTACAGGCCAAAGGGAACATAAGCTTTCCTTCGCCTTGGGTAGAATTCTCTCATGGGGTAGCTCTTATCTCTTCTGGCCTTATATACATGTCTTTGATTAAGTGTTTATAGAGGCAGTATGAATGCCACTTGATAAATAGGTTTGTGACAAATGAGTCCCACTAACATTTATTGAGCCCCCTGCTGGATCCCAGAACTCTCAAAACTCTGGATGCTTGGGAAAGTGCAAGAAGAGTAGGTGATCTCTAGTTTTTAGAAGAAAAGAATATCCCCCAAAATCTCTCCCTCTGGCTGGCCCTTTGAGCTGGGTCTTCTGGAATGTTCCTTTTGTTCCTGTGCCTAGTGCACCTTTAGTTGCCAAGAACTGTTTTACTCTCTTGTTCGACCTGCTCCTCTTTGGCATCTCCTTGTACAAGATCGGTAGCACCCATGACCCTTGCAATGCTCTTTTTTTCTCCTCGTTCTAGCAAACATTCCTTTCTTTGTTTTTAAGTTGACACACAAGGTCCGTACATCTTTGTGGAGTGTGGCCCTGTGGGACATGTGTCCAGTGTATAAAGATCAAATCAGGGTAACGAGCATCTCCATCTCTGGGGGAAACTAGTCTAGAATGATTTATCACACACTTCAGAATAACTGGAAGAGTTGGCAGAGCATTCCTTTGCATCTGGCCAGGAGGGAGGGGCTCAGGGGGCCTCCCTCTCCCATGCCAGGTGGCTGAACGACCTGGATGAGCTGATGCACCGGCGGGTCAAGCTGTTGGGTGACTGCTTGCTGTGTGCTGCCTTCCTGAGCTATGAGGGGGCCTTCACCTGGGAGTTCCGTGACGAGATGGTCAACCAGGTGTGGCAGAGCGATATCCTGGAGCGCGAGATCCCACTGAGCCAGCCTTTCCGACTAGAGAACCTGCTAACGGACGACGTGGAGATCAGCAGGTGTGGGGTGCCTCTGAGCTGGACGTGGGCTCAGGTGGGGTCTGCATGGGTTTCATGATGTCACCTGGGGGTGTGGCCAGGAGAACGGCTTGGCTGCACAGAGAGGGTGAGGCAGGCAGCAAACCCAGCATGGAGCCTTCCTCCCTAAACCTGAGGGTCAAGCAGACTGAGGATTGGCAGAGTGTTCCGGAAGGCTCGTCCCATCACCCTTGGCAAGCCAAGTCAATTTCCCTGTGGCTGTTCCTTGCAGGTGGGGTTCCCAGGGATTACCCCCCGATGAGCTCTCTGTCCAGAATGGCATCCTCACCACCCGGGCTAGCCGCTTCCCCCTCTGCATCGACCCCCAGCAGCAGGCCCTCAACTGGATCAAGAGGAAGGAGGAAAAAAACAACCTGCGGGTAGGGCCAGCAGTCCCCAAGTTCCTGGGCCTCGCGCCCCTTCTCAGGCCAGAGCTGGGCTTCTGGAGAAGGCCCCTCCCACCTCCTCCACCCAGGTCAATCCTAGCTGAGGCCCCCCTCTTCCTGCCCTGGGCACCTCCAGGGTGGCAGAGCCACCTTGGATTTGACTCCTCCGCGTGCGCAGTGCCTCTTGGGACCTGTCAACTTGAAGGGCGATGATGCTTTTCCCATCTCTTATTCCCTCTCCAGGCCAGGCCTTGGATGCTCCATGTCTGCCTTTTGGAGCCAGGGTGGGGGTCGTGATTGTGGGGAGGGGGCTGAGAGCAGCAGCTTGACTGAGGTGCAATTCACCCACGTAGAGCATAGGGTTCAGGGGGTCTGGTGCATTTACAGAGTTGTCTAACATTTTCCGGTCAGTTTCAGAACATTTTTATCACCATGGAAAGAAATGCTGATCCCTTTAGCGATCGTCCCCTCTGCTCCCACCCCTCCAGCACCAAGGTGCTTCCTGGCATCACTAAGGTCGTGAGCCAGGTCCTGCGGTACTGGCCTGGCAGCACTGATGTCACAAGCGGGGATTGGTACTGGCCTCGTGCCACCTCTTTCCAGAATCCTGGCATCTCCACCATCATGCGCACTGCCCTGTGTGTCCTCGCTCCGCTCCTTCTCAGGGTCAAGTCCACCTTTTGGGTGGACGTGCCACGTTTTGTTTGTCCGTCTGTCCAGTGAAGAGCCTCTGGGTGGTCCCGCTTTGGGGTTGTTCTGGATACAGCTGCCATGAACACGTGTGCCCACTTCGTGTGCACGGGCTTCTCGGTTCTCTGGGGGTAACCTGGGGCTGGGATTGCTGGGCTGGTCA
This sequence comes from Aplodontia rufa, assembly GCA_004027875.1. Lineage (NCBI taxonomy): Eukaryota > Metazoa > Chordata > Mammalia > Rodentia > Aplodontiidae > Aplodontia > Aplodontia rufa. Next base: position 61,454 of record PVKS010001572.1, on the reverse strand, counting down.
GCGAGCTGGTGGTTGTCAGTTCTTCTGCTTTCTTATTTTTTCTGGCCCTTATTTCCCTCCTGATTCCTCTTGCTGCCTCCGGCTCCTATGTTCCTGATGCGTCGCACTTGTGAGGAGTTCTGCCCTCAGTTGGAGGGGCTCAGACAAGCTGGCCCTCAGCAGCAGCCCCTCTCTTCCAGGTGGCGTCCTTCAACGACCCCGACTTTCTCAAGCAGCTGGAGATGTCTATAAAGTACGGGACCCCTTTTCTGTTCCATGACGTGGATGAGTATATCGATCCTGTGATTGATAACGTCCTGGAAAAAAACATCAAGGTTACTCAGGGGCGGCAGTACATCATCCTGGGAGACAAGGAGGTCGACTACGACTCCAACTTCCGGCTGTACCTCAACACCAAGCTGGCCAATCCCAGGTACAGCCCATCGGTGTTTGGAAAGGCCATGGTGATCAACTATACAGGTAAGGATGGGCAGAGTCAATATGCAAATTAAGGTGATTCCCAGGGAGACTGCAGTCCCACCTAGGACTTCATGGGTGGCATTTTGCCTGGAGACCTGAGATAATGCCTTTATAACCACATCTGTGCTGGTGAGCTCTCAGTGAGGTCCGGGAGTCTTAGTGAGTTCCCTGACCTGCAGCAGGTGGAGTCTGGGCTCAGGTGCTCACACCTGGAGGATGAGAGCTAGCCTCCGTGCTGGGATGGGACGCTGCTGTGCACTTGTGTCCTACACCTGCCCGGGCTCTCCCGCTCCCAGACGGAGGGTGCGGTGCAGCTATCAGCCTGCCGGGTGCAGGTAGTGAGGGCGGCCCCCTGTCCCCGCAGTCACACTGAAGGGCCTGGAGGACCAGCTGCTGAGCGTGCTGGTGGCCTACGAGAGGCGTGAGCTGGAGGAGCAACGGGAGCACCTCATCCAGGAGACGAGTGAGAACAAGAACCTGCTGAAGGACCTGGAGGACTCGCTGCTGCGGGAGCTGGCCACCTCCACCGGGAACATGCTGGACAACGTGGAGCTGGTGCAGACCCTGGAGGAGACCAAATCCAAAGCCACTGAGGTGCCATCTCGCTGGCTGCTGGGGCAGGGACGACCTCTGTGGGGTGTGCTATGGGGAGGGGAGTCCCGTCATGCTCCCAGGGACCCTGATCCTCCAGTGAGAGTGACCACAAGCCCAGCTTAGCCGGCCTGAGTCAGGAGGGAGTCATCAGCTCAGAAAGCAGGAAGGTCAGGCAGGCTGCTCCCGCCATCCCTGTTCCACTCTGTTTCCGGACTGGGCTTCATCTCTGCCAGCTTTGGCCTCAAATGAGTCTGGCTTCCTGTCCCTCAGGTTCAAAGTGCAAGGGGATGAGTGGGAATCTTGGTGTTTTTTTTAAATTATTTATTTAAGAGAAAGAGGGAGAGAAAGAGAGATAGAATCAATTTTATTTATTTTTCCATCTGGCCTTTGTTTCTCTGTGGTGCTGGGGTTTGAACCCAGGTCCTCACACATGCCAGGCGAGTGTTCCAACTGCTGAGCCACCTCTCCAGCCCCATGTGGGAATCTTTTTCTGTTCCTATCATGAATGTCCTGAGAGTCACTTAAGTCACCCAAACCAATCCCAGTGGTGGAGTCGGGGTGGAGCCTACATACGTAATTAAAGATGGCAGGCGAGTCTCCAAGCAGAAGCTGGTGACTGTCCCAAAAGGGGCATGAATTGGGGACTCAAGCCACAAACACCCACCACATCTCGTAAGAGAGTGGACACCCTTGGTCCCTGGGTGTCCCCAGTGAGCATGGCCGGGATCTCTCTGCTGTTCCCCCCTCCTCCCCCTCTGAGTTCCTTGGTCTTCTGGCTGCATCAGGAGCCTTCCTGTCTCCAGGGTGACTTGGGCCTTTTCCCAGGTATCGGACAAGCTCAAGTTGGCGGAGAAGACTGCCTTGGACATCGACAGGCTGCGGGACGGCTACCGACCAGCCGCCAGGAGAGGGGCCATACTGTTCTTTGTGCTGTCGGAGATGGCCCTTGTGAACTCCATGTACCAGTACTCGCTGATTGCCTTCCTCGAGGTCTTTGGGTTGTCCCTAAAGAAGTCACTGCCCGATTCCATCCTAGTGAAGCGACTCAAGAACATCATGGACACGCTGACCTTCAACATCTACAACTACGGCTGTACAGGTGGGTGAGTGCCCTCCCACTGTCTGGGCAGTCAGCATCCTCGGGAGCGAGTGGTAAGTCCACAGGGACTTACCAAAGGGCATTCTTTTCTCTTTCTTTTCCTTCCTTCCCTCCCTCTCTCTCTTTTCTTTCTTTCAGAGAGTAAGAGTCAATTTTTATTTTTTCATCTGGTTTTTGTTTTTCTGACACTTAGTTGTATATGTGGTCCTGGGGATCAAACTGGAGTCTGTGCGCATGCCAGGCAAGCCCTGTAACCACTGGGCCCCCGCTCCAGCCCCCCAAGGTGCACTCTTAAGTGTCCACTTTACAAGAGCAGTGTTGAAAGGTATGACCTTGGGAGAGCTATAGTCCCTGTGCTGCAAATCTGTCCTTGGGAACCGTGTGACCCCATGATTGGCCATGCGTTTAGTTGTCTACTTCTGGAACATTTCCCTCAGCCAAGAAACAGAGTCCCATACCCAACGGGAGTTGCTCCCCATTCTCCCCCAGCCTCTGGTTGACGCTTAGCCCCCTTCTGAGTCTGTGGATCGACCTGTTCTGGACATTTCCCATATACAGAATCACCCAACATGTGACTTTTCGTGACTGCCTATTTCCAGTTAGCACGTTTTCAAGGTTAATCGGTGTCACAGCCTGAATGAGAACGCGCCCCTTCTTATTGCTGGGTGCCGTCCTGTTGTGTGGACAGACCACATTTTTTGTGCATGCTCGTTCATCGGTGGTTGAACAGTTAAGGTGTTTCTGTTTTTTGGCTCTTCGGGAAATGAACCTTCATGTGCAGGTCTGTGTGTGTGCGTGGTTGGGTGTGTGTGCGTGTGTGTGTGTGGGGGTGTGTGTGTGTGTGTGTGCGCATGCTTGTAAGTGTTCAGTGTTCTGCCACGGAGCTACACGTCCAGCCTGAATGCGTTTTGAGTTCTGCATGTATTTATAGATACCTAGGAGTGGAAGTGCTGGGTCACGTAGTAACTCTATTTGGCCTGTTAAGGAAATGCCAAACTGTTTTCCAAAGTGGCCATACTAGTTTTCACTCACTAATGCATTGATTTGTTAAGCTTTTTGTTATGGAAATTTTCAAATACACAAAAGACCGTAGCCACCCCCCGCCAGGATCTGCCGTGGATTGTGTTGGCACAGGGTTCCCCGTCAGCCCAGGTTATTGTGCCCCTTAGCTTCATATTGGAATCATCTATCTATAAATATTCTAGTGCAAATCTCCAAACTTCCTCTGTGAAGGGCTGGAAAGTCAGTGCGTGAGGCTTCGAAGGCCAGGGCCTCTGTCCTGACTCCTCCATTTTGCCTCTGAGTGTTTTAAGATCATCATTGTCCGGTGTTTCTCTGCAGGGTTGTTTGAGAGGCACAAGCTACTCTTTTCCTTTAATATGACCATCAAGATCGAGCAAGCGGAAGGGCGAGTCCCCCAGGAAGAACTGGATTTCTTTTTGAAAGGTAGCGAATCGGCCTGCTTTCATCTCTCCCAGTCCCCTCAACCCACACGGTGTGCATGAGCTTGTTGATCATAACAAACGCCACCACCAACCAAGACCCCCGTCAGAACGTGGCTTCTGATGGAGCTGCCAGTAAATGCCCCAGCTGATAGCTCCGGCCTCCCAAATGGCTGTGACTGGACTCCTGCACCCCCCAGCCTGGACTGTGCTGAGCTGGGTGCCAGGTGGCGCAGCCTGGCATGGGTCACAGGTGGTGACAAGGGGAGCGCGTGCCTCCCCTTCCCAGTCCCCTCCTTGGGAAGTGAACTTTTCCCCAAAGCGAGAGCCGCGGAGCCGCGGAGCTGCAGAGCTGCCTGCTTGCTGGGGCGACGATGGCTGTTTATTTCTCATGTCAGGAAACATTTCCCTGGAGAGGAGCAAGAGGAGAAAGCCCTGCACCTGGCTAGCTGACCAGGGCTGGGAGGACGTCATTCTCTTATCAGAAATGTTCTCAGACAGCTTCGGGCAGCTTCCCGATGATGTTGAGAATCATGTCACTGTCTGGCAGGAGGTGAGCTCATGTTTTCTCTCCTTTTCCTTCCCATCATTGAATGACCTCCAGACATTAACTGTGGCCTGCCCTGTGTGAGTGGGAAGATGAGCTTCTGAGAACCCCATTCAGAGTGTAATCCATGCCCTCTAGCTACTGCATGGAACTTTCCTTTGTCCAGTTCAGCTAGCTGTGTGGGAGAACTGTCCATCCATCCATCCATTCATCCATCCACTCATCTGTCCATCTGTCCATCTATCCATCCAGCCGTCCATCTATCCATTCATCCATCCATGCATTCATCCATCCACCTACCCACTCATCTGTCCATCTGTCCATCCATCCATCCATCCATCCATCTGTTCATCCATTTGTCCATCTGTCCATGCATCCATCCATTTGTTCATCCGTTTGTTCATCCATCCATCCATCCATCCACCCACCCACTCATCCATCCATCTGTCCATCTATCCATCCATCCATCCATCCATCCATCCACCTGTCCATCCGTCCATGCATCTGTTCATCCATCCATCCATCCTTCTGTTCATCCATCCACCTGTCCAACTGTCCATGCATCCATCCATGAAATACTTAGTGAGCATCCACCAGGCACCATATCCCTGAATGGGCACCAGGAACTCTCCACAGTGAAGGGGACCCAGTTCCTCCCTTTCTGATGCTCACAGTTTTGAGGTAGAAAGTGACAGTTCAATATCAGATGTGGCCCTCACATGGAAATGGTAGCCTGTGTCATTTCTGAGTTCATGCCACAACGAATTTTCTTTGCTTTTCCCAGTGGTATGATCTGGATTCCTTAGAGCAGTTTCCGTTCCCCTTGGATTACGATAACCGCGTCACCCCTTTCCAGAAGTTGCTTATTTTGCGCTGTTTCCGTGTGGATCGGGTCTATCGGGCAGTGACGGACTATGTGACCTTAACCATGGGAGAGAAGTAAGTGCTTGCTTGGGTTCTATGGCCTTCCTGCAGATGGAACATCTGATACGTCCCTACCTGGACTCACAGGAAGCAGTTGGGCAGGTCTTGGGAGAACTGTTCCTGCCCCATCTGTGAGCAGGGTCCCATGGTCTCGCTGGAACAGCGCTGCTCAAGACAAACACAATCTGTGGAGCTCGTTTGGATTACCCAGTAGCCACATTAGGGCAGGACCAGGTGAAGTTTCAACACTGCGCTTAAATTGCACTGTTGACTTAATAGCATTGATCTGAATCTATTAAAATCTCATCTTTTCATATAGTGTTTATTTATTTATTTTTGGTGGCTGGCAAGCAGAGCCACATCCCCAGCCCTTCTTTTCACATAATCCGTGTAAACATCCTTGAGACTTTTACAGGCTTTTTTTTTCGTATTCTGTCTTCTAAATCCTGCGTGAATTTGCACCACAGCACATGTCAGGGGCTACCGCAGGGGACAAAGCAGCTACTGCCCTGAGCACGGAGCAAGACAGGTCCCTCCAGTCTGCAGGTCCAGCTGTGCCTTGGTGGCCTGGCCTGTGGAGACGAGGGATGAGGGTAGGGCACTGTGGCCACAGGTCCCCTCTCACAGCTCCACTGCCTTGTGATACCATCGCATTGGGGGCCAAGCTTGTAGCATATGGGCCTCTGGGGGGACACGCTGTACCCAAAACCACAGCAACAACTAATTAAAAAGTCAAAACAAAATAAGCCCCCAGGTGTGGGCCATCAAGGACATGCCCATGGAGCTGTGACATGCTGTCTCCAGGTGTTGCGCCAGGGATGTGTCCACCTGGAAGGCAGGGACCCAGCTCAGTGCAATCTCCTGAACCTGTCATACTGCAGGGGCCAAACGCAGCCAGAGAAGCCCCTGTCGCTCAGGAGCTCACCATCCACCACGGGTGACAGTCATTAAAACTAGACTCTCAAACCAGGACCTGCAGAGCTACACGAGAGGAATGGCAAGAAGGTTCTGGGCGCTGGCAGAGACGGTGCTGGTCCGATGGCCAAGTCCCTGGCCTGGGGGTGTCCTCCAGGAGGGTTTTCCCATTTTGTTTCTTTCCTCAGGTACGTGCAGCCCCCGATGATCAGCTTTGAGGCTATTTTTGAGCAGAGCACCCCCAACTCACCCATTGTGTTCATCTTGAGTCCTGGCTCGGACCCTGCCAGTGACCTCATGAAACTAGCAGAGCGAAGTGGTTTTGGAGGAAACCGCCTCAAATTCCTCGCAATGGGTCAAGGTCAGGAAAAGGTAATCTGTTGATGGAAGGGTGAGGTCCTGGCCTCTTTTAGGGATGAGTTAAACTTGGTTTAAGCTGAGAGCGCCACTCTATGCCTAGGTTGGCATTTCCTATCAGAGGGACAATAGTTGATGTTAGAGGGTGACAGAGTGACAGTGTCGGTGTTGGAGGGTGGCAGGGGGACATGGTTGGTGCTGGAGGTGGCAGGGGGACGTGGTTGGTGCTGGAGGTGGCAGCCGTAGTAGTTCCCTGCTCTGCTGTCTTCAAGGCCCTTTTGCAGGCAGTCGTTCTGCCCCGGGGCCCTGCAGTGACCCTGCAGTGTGGATCAGGATTGTCATGGTTCATGGCCAAGGAAGAGGGCTGAGAGGGGCGGAGCCCAGGACAGGGCTGTGGCAGAGGCGGGGCAGCTGTCCTCCTGGCCCGTGAGGCCTTTGCTGCAGCTGCCCCAGTTCAGAGCGGTGGGGGTGAAGCTTGAGGTAAGCATGGAGGTCACACGCTGGCTCTGCTGCGGGAGCCTGTCGTGAGCTGAGAGAGGACGCCACCCACTAGTGGAAGCGATTTGAATGTCCCCATTTACGCAAGTTTGATGTCATTTTGAAAACCAAAATTGTATTTGAGGGCGAAGCTTGTTTTCCTTCTGAATTCCAGCGGGGAGGGCGCGCTGTCCGTGCGAGGCCCGCGGATGTTGGAGGGTAGTGTGGCTCCGGGAGCAGGTGCGGCTGTGTGTGGGAAGCGGGAGCTCGGGCCGGGAGGCCGACGGGGCCCCTGCTCACCTCCAGGCTGTGGCCATGCTCACCGTTGGCTGCTTTGGCTTCTTGGGCAGAGGACAGGGCTGGTGTGGCTCTGGGATGCCCACTTTTCCCTCCGCTCCCTCGGTGCAGGTGGCCCTGCAGCTGCTGGAGACAGCGGTGGCCCGCGGACAGTGGCTGATGCTACAGAACTGCCACCTCCTGGTCAAGTGGCTGAAAGACCTGGAGAAGTCCCTGGAGAGGGTCACCAAGCCCCACCCCGACTTCCGCCTGTGGCTCACCACGGACCCCACCAAGGACTTCCCCATTGGGATTCTGCAGAAGTCCTTAAAGGTCTGGAGGACAAGCAGGAGGCTACCACGGCCAGTTCCTCGTCACTGCCATGTGGTGGGGGAGGGCCACGTGCCTTGTGTGTGCCCCGTCCTGGCCCCATTGCTCTGTTTCTTCGGAGGGAGCTGCTGCTGGAATTGGGGGGCTGTGGCCCAGGTCTGCCCCCCACTTCTCCAAGTACCCTAACACCACCTACGTGGGCTCTCACGTACTGCACCAGACACACAGCCCTGCCCAGCAGTGTGTGTGGAGGTCTCTGGTGGCTGATGCACCTCACGGAATTTGTGCTTGGGACATTCCCACATCTCCCTCCCTCTGGGGCAGGTGGAGGGAAGACCTAGCTTTCGTTCGACAGCTGAGGATTCAGGGTTCAGCGGGAGGTGAGAGGGGCTCTTGGGGCCACATTGCAGCCAGCAGCGGCACTTGGATGGCAGTGAGCCCTGTGGCTTCTTCACCTGGCCCTAGATGAGCACTGCCAGGGGAGCAGAAGAGCCATGGCCTCCGCATTGTGCGCCCTCCTTGGAGCTGTCCTCGTGAGCCTGGGCTTGCTCCAGACCAGTCCTCTCCTGTCCTCTCCTGCCCTCTGCAGGTTGTCACAGAGCCGCCCAACGGGCTCAAACTGAACATGCGGGCCACGTACTTCAAGATCTCCCCCGAGATGCTGGAGCAGTGCCCGCACGCTGCCTTCAAGTCCCTGGTCTACGTGCTGGCCTTCTTCCACGCCGTGGTGCAGGAGAGAAGGAAGTTTGGGAAGATCGGTTGGAACGTGTACTACGACTTCAACGAGTCCGACTTCCAGGTGAGCCTGCCACTGCCCGGGAGGCCGCCCTTCTGCTCCTGCTCCTGCTCCAACCCGCCCTGCTAGCGCCTCTTCTCTTCAGGTCTGCATGGAGATTCTGAACACGTACTTGACCAAGGCCTTCCAGCAGCACGATCCGCGGATCCCCTGGGGCAGCCTCAAGTACCTGATCGGGGAGGTAGGAGGCCTAGGCCACACAGCCCCTGCGCCGTGGCCCAGAGCCCTGGTCCACTGAGCCCCCAGTGAGCTCTTTCTGCTCCTGCGCCCCTCAACTGGAGGCCCCCAAGGTCCCTGTGGAATGTTCCTGCTCACTACCAGCTATTCTTTTTTTGGTGAGCTCTGGTCACACGGGGTTCCTGAGCTGGATTCGTAGCCCTGGGGCTCATGCCAGGGTTCCTCAAGGGCCTGGAGCACCCTGATAGCCTTGCCTTGGGCACAGCATTGGTACCTTCCTCCATGTCCCTGACTTTGTGGAGCCCTCTGGAGACCATGGCTCTACTTGGAGCTCCTGGGGAAGCGTTCATGGTGACCCCAGTGCTAAGGACAGGGTAGCTGCTGCTCCTTCCTCCGCCTCCTCCCTTTCCTCCTCCTCCTCTTTTCCCTCTTCCTCCTCCTCCTTTACTCTTCCTCCTCCTTATCCTCCTCCCTTTCCTCCTCCTCTACCTCTTTTTCCTCCTCCTTCTCCTTCCCTCCTCCTCTTTCTTCCTTTCCTCCTCCTCCTCTTTCTTCTCCTTCTCCTTCCTCTTCTTCCTTTTCCTCCTCCTCCTCCTTTCCACCTCCTTTCTCCTCCACCTCCTCTTACTTCTCCTTCTCCTTCCTTTCCTCCTCCTCCTCTTTCTTCTCCTTCTTCTTCCTCTTCTCTTTTCCTACTCCTCCTCTTTCTTCCCCTCCTCCTCCCTTTCCTCCTCCTTCTTTCTTCTCCTCCCCTCCTCTTCTTTCTCCTCCTCCTTTCTTTCCTCCTCCTCCTCCTCTTTCTTCTTTTCCTCTTCCTCCTCCTCCATCTGACATGTGTTGGGGAATGTTCCAGGTGCATGCTGTGGCTTAGCACTTCCTTGGGCTGCTCCTGTCTTTGGGCAGGTGCATGGATGTCCTACATGACAAGGCCTCGGGAAGAGAGAGGTCACCGAATACCTTGTATACAAGCCCTCTTGCATACATTGGTCCAAAAGGTCCCTGGAGTCCACAGGTTGGGGCTGCTCGGGGGCCAGGCTGACAGGAGTCTCACTGGGCTGAGTGGGTCTTACCCTGGGCAAGTGTCGGGCGCCTGGCACCAGCAGCCCCAGGTGCAGCGGCAGGGTGGGTTCCCACGGCTCTCACGACCTCTTCAGGTCATGTATGGAGGACGGGCCATTGACAGCTTCGACCGCCGCATCCTGACCACCTACATGGACGAGTACTTGGGAGACTTCATTTTTGATACTTTCCAGCCATTCCACTTCTTCCGGAACAAGGAAGTGGACTACAAAATCCCTGCTGGTGATGTAAAGGACAAATTCGTCGGTGAGATTTCTCAGACAGGAAGAAGTATCCTTAGAGCTTTTCGTAAGGGAGACTATACATGGCAAAGGCTTTGTTTTCTGAGGTTGGCTTGGCTCTCTGACCCCTGTCCTGGTGGGGAACAATGGCTGGTCCAGTCGGGTCTATTCACGGAGGCCCAGGGGGCCTTTCCTAGCCTGTATAGTGATTCGTGATTCCAGCTGGAAGAATGGAGTGGCCCTGGGAATCTCCCCAAGCAATTTCCATAAAAGAGGGACACTGGGCATGGTGGTTCAGGATTATTACTTAAAAACACGCCACCCGCTCAGCAGTGGAAGTCAGTCGGGGACCACGAGCAGTCTGGAAGTCCACCCTGTTTGCTGTCTGTGATTCTAGAGGCCATCGAGGCTCTGCCACTCGCTAACACACCTGAGGTGTTTGGTCTTCATTCCAATGCCGAGATTGGCTACTACACACAGGCGGCTCGGGACATGTGGGGCCACCTGCTGGAGCTCCAGCCGCAGACGGGTAAAGCACAGAGCTCACTGACTTGCCTGGGCCTGGGCTGCTCGCTCTGGGACTCCCCAATCACTGACCCAGGAGGCTGGGGTACCCTGCCCAAACCTCACCATCCTGACAGTGTCCTGGTTTTCAGGGGAGTCCAGCAGCGGCATCAGCCGTGATGATTACATCAGCCAGGTGGCCAAGGACATTCAAAACAAGATGCCCAACGTGTTCGACTTGGACCAGGTGCGGAAGCAGCTGGGCCTGGGGATCTCCTCCACCTCGGTGGTGCTCTTGCAGGAGCTGGGGCGCTTCAACAGGCTGGTGATGCGGATGAGCAAGTCCCTGGTCGAGCTGCAGAGGGTGAGCCCTTGTCCCTCGCCTTGCCGTCTGTGCAGGCAAGCTTCGCAGTCTCACCCGATGGCTCTGGGTTCTGTCACAGGCGCTGGCTGGAGAGGTGGGAATGAGCAACGAGCTGGATGATGTTGCCCGGTCCCTCTTCATTGGGCAGATCCCGAACATCTGGAGAAAGCTGGCCCCCGACACCCTGAAGTCCCTCGGAAACTGGATGATCTACTTTCTGCGGCGGTTCAGCCAGTACACGCAGTGGGTGAGCCAACCTGCACCCCGCGCTCGGCCCCCAGGAGCAGCCTCCATGGGAGTTGGCTGAGTGTTCTAGAAATGTCCTCGGGAGCCTGAGCACGTTGGGGCCTTTGTCCCTTGTGGCGTTTGACTGCAGCACACGGTGTGCGTGAGGTCACCGTCTAGGTTGCATCTTGAGCACCGCTCCACATTGGCATGTTCGGCTCCAGCCCTTTCTTCTTAGGGGTCCACCTCTGGTGCTCCATGTTCTTGCCCTACTGATGGACACGTAGGTGGTCACCCTGTATTTTGTTTTTTATTTAGTTTTTCTTGTGGCTTTCGTTGCTCTGACCCTTGGCTGTGTGCGTGGTGCTGGGGTTTGAACCTGGGTCCTTGCACATGCCAGGCAAGCGCTATAACTGCTGAGCCACCGCTCCAGAGTCCCCGCCCCTGTGTGTGTTTTTGGTGGATGTTTGTGTCTGCGACCGCTCACATGGGCAGATTCCTGTGGTAGAAGTATCAGGCTGCTGCCTGCCCCTCTCAGACTGGGTGGGGGTCCAGTTGGCCGGGTTCCTAGGGAAGTGGACGCCACCTGCATTTGGGTTTTTGTCTCCCAATTGTTTTGCATTTCCTTAGCTATGGTGAGGCTGAGGGTGACTCATGAGCTTCCCTACAAGGGTTTTAAATTTTCATGGAGTCCGTCAAATGCCAGTCATTTGGGTGGCACCTGGGCTTTGTGCCTTGAAGATCATGAAAGCATTCGTTGGAGGGTTGACTGGGAAGTGGCGGCCAGCTCCTTCCCAGATTTCACCAGCAAGGTGACTCTACCTCTTTTTGGGAGCTGACCTCCCATGGTGGCTCTGACCCTGGCATCCGATGGCAGCCTTCGCCCCGACCACTTGCCCTGCCTTTCCTCCAGGTCACTGAGGGTGAGCCCACCGTGATGTGGCTGTCAGGGCTGCACATCCCAGAATCCTACCTCACAGCCTTGGTACAGGCCACCTGCCGGAGGAACGGCTGGCCGCTGGACCGGTCCACCTTGTTCACACAAGTGACCAAGTTCCAGGAGGCAGATGAAGTTAACGAGCGGGCAGGGCAAGGTACAGCTGGCTTGTTAAGGAGTCTTGGCCTCTTGTGGAGCGGGGGGGTCCACGAGAGCCCTCCAGAATTCAAAGGGACAGGCAGAGTGTGGGCCACGATGGGCCGGCCACCTTTGAAAGCTAAACTGCTGCAGATATCACCGTGTGCATGCTGCCATCCTGCCACCTTGGAAGGCCAGTGCCTGTTCCCTGGGAGACCAAAGCTGATGTCAGGGAGGCTACTTTGTGGGAGACGAGCCCTTTGGTTGGAATTAGTTCTTGCAAAGTCACCAGGTGGCTTCCCTGTAAACCTTGAGGGGCCAGACTTAATGGTTGGAACCATTAAGTCATATGGTGAAGTCAGGTCCCTGAGACGCTGATCATTGCCGTGCGAATAACAGCTGGACCTCTTGTTGCCCTGGGGCCTTCAAAGGAAGCCCATTAACTGCAAGGAGCCAAAGCCCTCTCGCAGCTTAGTAAGAGGGGGCTATGGTAAGGGTGCAGCTCTGGGTGGCGGCCGTAGGAGCCCAGCCAGGGATCAGGGGCAAGGCAAGTGTCTGGCCGCCCTCAGGGGCCAACAGGTCGTCCTCTGCAGGACTTCACTTCTCTCTGGCCACTTTGGCTCACCCGGCTGGGTTGCTGGCTCCAACCCTGAGCACAGTGTGGCCGTCGGGTGGTGCATGCCCACCCTGCACCCACTCCTTTGGGGCCCACAGGGTCTCCCATCTGGCTCTTCCTTTGATAAGGGAAGGCAGGCAGGGCAGACATGATGGAGAAAGGCCCGGCTGCGTCCCGGGTGTGTGTGGGGAGGCTGGGTGGAGGCCTTGTGCCTGTTCATGTGCATGATCGCTCGAGTGGCCAACAGAGGCAGCAGAGGCTTATCCCTGCCACCGCTAGGGTGCTTTGTCTCGGGACTGTACCTGGAAGGCGCTGACTGGGACATAGAGAAAGGGTGTCTCATCAAGAGCAAGCCCAAGGTGTTGGTGGTGGACCTGCCCATCCTGAAGATCATCCCCACGGAAGCGCACCGCCTGAAGCTGCAGGTGAGCACTGCCTCTGGCCTCTGCCCAGCACCCCTTCTCCACTAAGCCGAGGTGCTTGCCAGGCCAGGCCTTTGAGAGCAGCGTGAGACCTCTATGGGTTGGGGAAGCTTGGCGACGTGGTAAGTTAGGGAGCCGCGCCCTGGGTGCCCGTGCGTGTGGTGTTGGGCTGACACTGAGATGCTGAGGTTTAGGGGGACCCTCCCTCCCTCCCTGGAGAATTCTGCACACGCTGCCTGGGGCATGAAGTAGCCACACTGGGTGGGGACTGAAGGCAACCTGGCCTTGGTCAGGACCCTGTGACCAGCTGAGTGGGTGGAGGGGGCCCCCAGAGGCAGGGGCAGCCCCCTCAGCGGCCTGCTCCCCTTGCAGAACACCTTCCGTACGCCTGTCTACACCACCTCCATGAGGAGGAACGCCATGGGCGTTGGCTTGGTCTTCGAGGCCGATCTCTTCACCACCAGGCACATCTCGCACTGGGTGCTCCAGGGCGTCTGCCTCACCTTGAACTGCGACTGACCCTACGGCAGGAAAGGAGTCCCATGGGATGCGCTGCTGCTTCCTGAGAGCGGCACCTCTGCTGTCCTTCCCTGGCGCTTTCTGGGGGCAGGAGGGGGAATAACCCTGATCTCCCTTTCATTTGAATCTCTTTCCATTAAATTTACCCAAATGGGCGTTTTTTTCAAATTGCTTTTTAAAGAATTGTGTTTGAAGTCTATACTAGAGATGGCATGTGTTTTCTTTGCTCATGAGGACACACTCAGCCAGCGAGCGCCTGGCTCACCTTGGGCACAAGCGAGCACCCTAATGTGATTCCCGAAGGTACTCCTGGCCTTTGGGGCCTGTCCTGGCAGGTGGTCCTTTCAGATGGGAGCTGTCCGCTCAGAGGGCCGAGGCTGCTGACCTGATGGCAGGCTGGGCTGCTGATGCCCAGCGTGGTGGTGGCCAGTAACCTGCAGCTGTGTCCCCCACTCAGAGCCCTCTGGCCTGCTGGGGTCTGTGAGGCTGCGGAGCCTGATGTTTAATTCCTGCCTGGGCTCCTTCCCAGCCTCCAGGTCTGTGCAGGTGCAGTGGTTTTCCTTCCTGGTAGGCACTGAGAGGCCTGCAGCCCTGGCCTGGCCCAGCTGTAGGTGAGGGGACAGGGCTGAGTGCTAGAAGCTTCTAGGAAACACTGTCCCTCCCGCCTCTCCTCCAGGCCCTCCCGTGTGGGTGGGTTTAATAAAAGACACGAAACAGAAAGGCAGGTAGGTTTAGAAAATAAAGTTTGTTGGGATCTTGAACATTTTGGATAAAACTAACAAAAAATATGAACACACATTCAGGTCGTGGTGACACGAGGAGTAACGTCATCTTATTTAGTTCCTTGTGACATAGACATACAGCTGCTCGGTGATCGGTGCCGCCCTGGGGAGGGTCTGAGGGGGGTGGAGGGGCCTCTGGGGAGCAGGGCTGCTGGCAGGCCCACCCTGGAGAGGGACGGGCCAGGTGGACAGGTGACGCTCTGACTGCTCAGGCGTACGCCGTCTGCTCTCGCCAGCATTGCGCGGTGCCATCACGTGGGCCGTGCCTCGCCCACGAGTGCACGTAGACTACACGGAGACAGAGTGGGCTGGGAAGCAAGCGGCTGGGCACGTGGTGTTTGGCCACAGCATTAGTAGATACGTATTCTGCAGCAGGGACACGGTCACATTCTGGTGTCAGTACAGGGGCAAGAGGAGCAGGAGGGTCGTGGACAGGTCTGAAAACAATTTGGCATGCATGGGAATTAAAGAAAGAAGGTGCGGTGAGGTTCCCTCGTGGCGCTCACAGTGCATGGACAGCCGCGGCGGCGGCCCGGCAGGCTTCACACAGTTCTGTCCGTCCCTGAGTGCTTCCGCAGGACTTTGCCTCCGTTCACCTGGTCCACCGCCAGCGTCTCCACCTCGGGCTGGGGCTGTGGCGGGCTGGCGTGGTGGATCCGATGGGCCACCCCGACGTGGGCCTTGTGAGGCTTCTCGCGGGCCGGGCTGTGCTGCCCGCCAGCGCCGCGGTCCGAGGCGATGGGCGGGATGACCAATGGCCGCTCCTTGATGAGCTGGACCTCGGCCGACTCCCTGGCCAGCAGAAACGGGGTGGGGTCAGGCATGGCATCCACCGGCTCGCGCAAAAGGAGTTTGCGGCTCTCGGCCCCGAATCTGTAGACCTCCTCAAACTCGGGGTGCAGCGGGGCTGACAGGCTCTTCTTCATTCGGCGGCGAGGCGTCTCAGGCAGCTTGTCTTTGGGGGGTGCGGGCTTGTAGCTGGCCAGCGCGGGGCTGCCAGCAGGGCTGGCGTCCGAGGTGCCGCTGGAGCTCAGCAGCTTCTTCTTGGCGGCGTGCAGCTGCGAGGTCAGGTAGGCCACGGTGCCTGCCCGCTGCTCCAGCTCCCCTGACAGCATGCTCAGCTTGTGGCTCTTGACCTTCAGCTCCTCCAGGTACTTCCTCTCCCGCTCCTTGAGCGTGTTCTCCAGCACCGCGACCATCGCGTTCTTCTGCTCCAGCTCTGCCAGCAGCTCCTTGTTCTCCTCCTCCTTGGCTCGCAGCTGGGCTTCCAGCTCTTCACACCGTTCCTTCAGCTCAGCACTTCTGCAAGACCCGTCTCCTGGGGAGCGAGTTGGGCCAGATCAAGCACCCAGCAGGGCCCCTGGCCCTTCTCCCCGCTGCCTGCTGCCCAGGGCATGGCTCCTCCCTGGCCTCTTCCTGCTGCTGCTGCGCCTTCTGGAGCGTCCTGCCTCTCTCTGGCCTCCTTCAACCCGCCCTGAGTTTGGGAAGCTTGCTGCCCACTCTACCCGCCACTTGTAAACAGCTCCTCCCCGCTGGCCGAGCAAAATCCAAACTGCCAGGTGAGTTCCTCCTCCAGGTGAACCCTAACTGCCCCTCCCTCCTCCTGGTCTGTCTGCACTGTGACACCAGCGTCATCCAATGTCCTATCTTCTCACATAACCCCAGGGCCTGCATGGCGCCAAACAAGGTGCACGTGTTCCTGGAGACTCTGCTGTGCCCCAGAGTGGGTCTGTGGGCCTGGCCTTCCCTGCCTGCCCGGACTGCGGCTTCTGTAGGAGGTTCTGCCAGCGGGACTCTGGGCTATTTGAGACCCGTGGGCTTCATGCCCAGCACTTCCACGCTACACACTCCCTGCAGGTGAACATACCTGCCTTTATTTATTTTAAAGAGAGAGGGATAATGTGAGAGAGAGAGAGAATCTATTTTATTTGGTTTTTCATGTGACTTGTTGCTCCAATACGCCGTTGTGTACCTGGTGCTGGGGTTTGAACTTGTGTCCTCGAGCATTCCAGGCAGATGCCAGAACCGCTGAGCCACTGCTCCAGCCCCCACACCTGCCTTTAAAAGTGTGTGTTGGGGGCTGGAGTGGAGGCTCAGTAGTTAAGAAAGGCAAGAACGTGGGTTCGAACCCCAGCACCACATACACAACGAAGTGTCGGAGAACGAAAGCCACATGAAAAACTAAATAAAACTGATTCTCACTGTCCCTCTTTCTCTTTTAAAAAAAGTGTGTGCGAGTGTGTGTGCATGTGAATGCATGTGTGCACAGTGTGTTGTGCAAGTGTGAGTAGGGGTGTGTGTATGTATGTGCCTGTGAGTCTGCATGTACGTCTATGTGTGTGAGTGGGGGTATGAGTGTGTGTGTGTGCATGAGTGCGTATATGTGTGTGCATGTGCATGTGTGTGTGAGTGGGGTGTGTGTGTGCATGTGCATGCGAGCGGGGTGCAGGTGTCTGCGTGAGTGTGTGTGTGTGTGCGCGTGACTGCGTGCAAGCGCACGAGTGGGGGTGTGCTGTGCTGCTCTGGGGTGCAGCCTGGGCTCCAGGTGATGCGCCTTGACTCTGACTTGGGTGCTACTGGAGGGGCTGGTAAGACTGACCTCCACACACACCCTTTCTAGAACTTTCTTTCATCTACCATGGTGGCAACTGCTCTTTATCGCCCACAGCAGCATTTCCACGCCTCCCTGAGCATTAATCGCTGTGACATGTCTTAAACACACAGATCCTCAGGCATCGCCTGAAGGGGAGGGGACCTTTTGACTGTGTCCTGCACTTCTTGGGTCGGGCACTACCGCGAGTGCTTTCACCCCTGGGAAGGGAGATCCCCATCAGAGCCACCCAGAAACTTCTCAAATATTCCTTGCAACACCTTACTCACCATGACCAAGAGCCCTGCACCACCAAGCAGGTGGCCTTGGGTGGGGGCAGAGGGACAAGCTTGACAGTTCTGGCTGCAGGGGCCACTGGGACCAGCCCTGTGTTGCTACGGATGAGTCTGGGCTGAGACAGGGAGGGGCAAGAATACTCTGGCTTCCAGGGAATGGTGGCTCTTTCCAGAGGTTTCTGTTATAGCCGGTTGAAATCAGGCTGCGATTCTCTTCTGAATTCCCAGAGCCCAGCTCCTGGCCTGGGGGCTGCAGGGGTGGCCCTGGGGTCCTGGTGTCCTTCCACTGTAGGGAGCCTCTTGGGGACAGACTCCTGTCCCAAGGCCGGTGCAGCCCGATGGCACCACCAGCGCTCAGGATGGTGAGCGGTGTGCTCAGGAGACGGGAAGGCAGGGTCAAAGTGGAAAGATCAGTGGGCTCCAATTCCAACCAGTAGGAACTGCGCCCTGAAGCCCAGCTAGGAGCGTCCACCTAACAAGAGGGTCTGCGCTCTCCTGTTCCTTCTGTGTTGGGGCAGCTGACTGTTAGAGCAGGACGCTCTGATCCCTGCTCTTCTGTTCCCTGAGCTCCCCAAGTTCTGGTTGGGGGAGCATTTCTGGGGCTGCCCAGCAGGTAGGAAGGCAGCCCTGCCCTGTGCCAGTCCCCTGCTGAGCTGGGTCTGCAGGGGACGCGGGGCTGCTATGCCCCATGCTGCTCCTGCTCTCCTTTTCTTCTGTTGGAAACACACCGGGCTCATTTCCTCACCAAACCCAGAACATCCAGAACAGCATGAGCAGACACTCAAATAAATGTGCCACGGACAGGTGAGAGCAGCGCTCATCCGCCCCCGCCTGTGCATGATGAGCGCCAAACTCCTGTCATCTTTTCTTGCTCTGGCCACACGCGCAGCCTTCATGGCAGGGCACTGGCTTCTGAGGGTGTGAGCAGTGGACGCAGCACAGAAGGGAAAGAGAAGGCCCTAGATCGCGGGGGCTCTTACCAGTGTGTTCCGGACTTCTCAGTGTCAGCTCGTACGTCAAATCTGAGAAGGAAAGCCACACGTCAGCTCTGGGCAGTGCAGCTCGCAGCCTCTGAAGCTGCAGGGACCTGGCGAGCTCTGCCGGGTGCCACAGGGCCTGGAGCTCTAGAGGCCAGACTGAGGAGTGCAGCCACCTGGGATACCAGGGGACACCCGCCTTTGCCCCAAAGCTTCCTTCCCCATCTGCCCCAAACACTTCCCAACAATACCAAACTAGCGAGCGGCACGCCACGTACTGCCAGGCCCAGTTCTTGGGGTGGTTCTGAAGCGCACGTGGACTCCACCCCTGCACCTGACTTTCCAATCCAAGGGAGGACGACGAGGCCGCATGCTCAGTGCACTCTGCAGCGAGGTGCGGGAGGCATCCCAGAGCAGGTGCTGGGGTCAGGGGTCAGTGTTGACACCCTCTGTGCCCCGGCCAGCACCTGTCCCCGCCCTGCGCAGAGGGTACCTGTGCAGTGCTGCTGCAGCCGGCGGATCTCGGCATGCAGCCCCTTGAGCGTGCTGGCGTGCTCCCGCTGCAGGAACAGGAGGTTCTTCTGCGCGCTGTGCAACTGGTTCTCCAGGTTTGTGGCTGCCATGCTGACATCCAGGTGACCTGCAGGAAACACAGACCCTGGTCACTGTCCCCACAGCGAGGATCCCATGGCGGCGGGCAGGAAGTAGGGCTCTGGGTGCAGAGGGTGCACACCTCCCAGAAGGAGGCACAAGGAGACAGCAAGGCAGAGCCTGGGGAGGCCCTGGGCTCAGGGCTCTGTGCCATCTCCTAGTGACGCCCATGTGCAGGGCTGCAGCTCCGCACCTGCCCCGGGACTGGGCCTCACCTGTGCACACTGGCACCTGCCCTGGCACATGCAGTTACTCCCAGGCCAGGGTCCAGGCCGCTTCACATTACTGGTGAATAAACGAGCCTGGGTCCCATGGCCAGCATGGAAGAAGCAGGGGCTCACATCCCTGGTCCTGATTCCAAGTCCCATCCTCAGCAGACAGCAATGGACCCAAAGTCCTCCTGAGAAAGAGTTCCCTGACAGGGAGCACTGACTCACCCTCACAGAGCACCTCATGCCTCTAGGTGACACCTGGAGCCAGCAAAGGTGAGGGGAGGAGAGGTGGGCAAAGTTCCGGCACAGCTGGTACAGCCCGGGTCCTTCCTGGGACTGTCTGTGAGCCCAGAGGTGGCTGCAGGAGTCTGGGTCCGTCCCCAATCCCTGCCCCTCCACTCCAGGCACTCGCAGGCCTCTGATTGTCTACCTGTGCTCTAACTCCAGAATGAGGTGCAGTCAGTCCTTCCGGAAAACCTACCAAAGTAATCCAAGACGCCAAGACGCAGGCCGGGTACTCAGGGACTGCTGCTGCAGACAGACGCGCAGCCAAGAGCACCTTTCCTGATTTGCTGTGCCACACAGCCCTCCCCGCAGGACCCGCCACTTCTCAGAAGCTTCCTGCTGTAAACATCAGCGGGATGGCATGAAGGCCACCATGCTGTCAGTCAGCTGAGCTTGTGGTTTTGGAGAGGACAGCACATCAGGCTGTCACCACTTTGGGTGATACCGACTGCACGTTAGTATCTACAAGGCCACTGCTGCATTCCCAACTAGAGCAGTTCAGCCCTGGGAACTTCAGATGTACGCTTCATCCACAGCCACACAGCAGGGCCAGGGCAGCGGAGGCAGCAAAGGAATGCAGTTGCCACGGCTTGAGGAGTGGATGACAGCACCATGCCAAGAGGAGCAGGATAAAGACAAACCGGAGGACAGGGAGATGGGCAGAGACTAGCAGGAGCCGCAAGCCCCGTGCCGAGCCAGCGCCCTCTGAGGCCAGCAATTCCAGGCATCCTCCAAAGCGAAGTCACCACTTCTGTGGGAAAGAGGACACTGCAAGGACGATCACGGTCATGTCAGGGTGCCAGTAAGCACCTTCTGATTTCTGGGTCACCTTGACTGTGACTGCAGGTGGCCACATCTGCTCATTCTCCATGTTTGGAATGAAGGTTTGGAAAGGTTCCACTCCACACCAGGCAGAACTGGGCCCTGAGGCTCAGGCACGATGGCCCCCGGGGGAGGAATTCCCATGGTCCCTAGTGATGACAGGCCCTTGATGCAGAGCCTCAGAGACGCAACGTCCACATCACCGACTGCCAGCATGAGGACAGATGGCCTGTCTGCAGAGGAAGCTAATTCTCCTCTGAGTTCAGAAGCGATGTTCCTTTCTCTTCTTCAGAACGCTAACATATAAATGATGCCCTAATGATTTTCACAACGGCCTCACTCTCCTTGAACAGACACGAAGTGCTGCTGCCCACCACTTTGGTCATTCACTTTCACAAAGCTCCTCTGAGGAAAAAGAGGACAGGTCCCCATGGAAGCTGAGGCCACAACCCAAGAAACTCTGAGAGCCATGCAGCCGCTCCCAGCCGCAGGGTCTGTGGCCAGGAGCCCTCAGGGCCGCTACATTTAACTTGGCGCAGAAATTCAGATGCAGATGAGTTGTGGACATGGAATCTCTGGCCCTCTGAGACTGTGGAGGGAGGATGGCCACCTCCAGCAAGATGCAGGGCCAGGCAACGTGCCAGCCCTGGAAATGGGTCCCTCGTCCTCTGCACTCAGGTCAGGGACTCACACAGCTGAAGAGACCTGCCGAACATCCCGAGCATCCCAGGCGACTCACTGAACCCTGCTTTCGTACCAGTTTTCCCGGCAGCCAGGTGAAGGTGGGGTGTTCAGGCCTAGCCAGCGCCTTTGCAGAGTGGCAGGGGCCCTGGTAAGAATGAGCTGTCTCCCCCCAGCACATGTGTCCTCACCCTGGGGTCCAGAGCCAGGACACACTCGCCCTCATCCTCTCCAAGGCCAGGCTGATGGAGCCCTCCTCGGGCTGAGCCAGCAACAAGGCCGTCCAGGACGGACAGCCTTAAGCTGTCTTAAGCTGCGGGAGACAGCTGCAACATGGCCTTGGGGGACCCAGAGCCAGCTTCATCTTTCCCTCTTCTCAGACCATACCTTTCCTTACTTAGCACCTTGCCTACGTGCACATACCCATCTTACGCACGGTACTGGCCTAAGCACAACTCCGATCACACTGCATCCCTCCAATGCTCCGGGGTCCAAGCCCCACTGAGCCAGAGGCCCTGGCTGGTTGGCAGCCCTGCCCCAGCCTCATCCCACGGGCCCTGGGGGCTCAGCACGTACCAGCACTGGTGTCCACTCAGGCCCTGGCATCGGCCACACACCCCCAACATGGGGCCTTTGCACACCCTGTTTCCTCTGCCTGGACTGCCCCAGAACCCATGCTGCATTCATCCAAAAGCACGGCGACAGCTCAGCCTTGACCAGGACCTCACCGCCATTCCTCCATGTGCCTGAAGCGGAGTTTCAGAGCATCTGCACCTCCAGTCTAACCGCGATGGGGTGGTGGGCAAGGGATGCACCACCTACACTGGGCACCTCGTGTGTCCTCGGGCAGGGGAAGGCAGACCTCTTTCGGCTCCACGCAGTCTACGGAAGAGCGTGAAGATCTTTGAATCTGAGGAGCCACCCCAGCGCTCAGTGAGGACGTTATGACCCACTCAGGGCGGGTCCTCTCCCACCCCGCAGCCCTGCTGCCCTCTGCGCTTTGTCTCAGGACCTTGGGGGCTTTCTGTGGGAGCCTTCTGCACTGCTCCAGTGCCCTAGAGCCAAAAACTGCCTGCTGCTGGGAAAATGAGGGCTGGCCAGGGAAGAAAGGCTGCAAGGACCAGACACGAGGCAGGGCGCGGTGGCTCCCAGCACTTGGACGTGGATGCCGGCACAGCAGCCTCCAGATCAGGAAGTAGAGGCACAAAGAAGAGCACGGCGCAGCTGAGGAGAGGAGATGGGCGGAAGCCCCGGTGGCTTTGAGGGCTAGATGCAGTCAGCTGTGGGGCCTGGCTTACAGAGCCGCCTAATAAATGTTGGCCTCATTACTTCTCTATGAATATTAGCCAGCAGTTGTACAAGTACACTCCCAAGTTGTTCACTTGTCCTACTAGAGCGTTTCCTGAACATCATCAAAGTATGGAAATGAACTAGCAAAGAAATTCCAGTTACTTCCAAAGAGGGAAACATCAAAACAAACAGCTTTTTCTGAGCCTTTTCCCTCCATTTTCACCAGAGAGGAGCCATTCAGGGAAGGAATGAAGAGAGTCAGGCAGAGCCACAGCCCTAAGGGACAGTAAAACCCACTTCTTCCTTTGAAATGATCTCTAGTACTCTAGGTGCTAAAAATGGCCCAGGGCTAATTAGGCCACGACTCTCATCCAAAACATCTTTTAAGAAAGGAAGCTTGCTGTCTCTGAAAATGAACAGTTAGGTTATTCTGGATCCACAGAAACCTGCATAAAATAAAAAGCTAAGTTGTAGGCCTCTACTCCTCCACGCGGACATGGATTCAAGAAAATCCTAAAAGTTAGGGCCACAGAAAAAGGACATCATTTCAATCACTTGAAAATGATTCCAGAAATATTTTGGTTAAAAAAAAAAAGTGGGCACCATTACAAAAGGGAACAAAACAAACACACAGGTCGTTGGCAGCAGAAGCAGCGAAAGGTGCAGTTACTTTTCCTGAGAGAGACGGAGTCTTGTTTCTGAACCGTTCTTCAGGAATGGGTTTTTCTTTCTACCTAATGAAAACAGGTGTGGCTCCGTGGCCTGGTGCAAGAGTCACGCCGTGGGCCCCAGGGCTGCCTTGGCCTGGCTGCAAGCTCTCTGAGGCCTCTCTTTCCCTTTAAGCCTGAGGATTCACAGTGGCTGGAGGTGCAGAGATTTTCTGATAAAACTGCATGATGTGTGTGGCTTATGTGGAATGAAGGGAAGGTGGAGTGTGACGTGAGAGCCTTGCTGGAGCTGCTCTGGGCTCCCCTCTTCTCTGGCTGGGTGGCTGATGTCTTTTAATAGTCGTCTCCAAAAGCTGACAGAGGAAAATTCCAGTAGAAACAACCACTCGAACAAAGCCTTGCATTTTGCAAGGTGTTCTACCGCGAGGCACCCTGAATGTCACTCAGAAGGGGAAGGTGGCCCAGACCATGCAATAATTTAAAATACTGCAGGTCTATATTTACTGATGAGGAAATAGGTCTGTTATGTTAAGTTGAAAGAAAGCATGTTAAAAATCGTATGTCTTAGGGCTGGAGCGGTGGCTCGGCAGTCACGGCGCTTGCCCCCAAAGCACAAGTACACGGGTTCAAACCCCAGCCACGAACACGAGGAAGTCTCGGAGCAACAAAAGCCATGTGAAAAACTCAATAAAAAATTAACTCTCTCTCTCTCTCTTTAAAAAAAATTGTATGTCTCAGGGCTCAGCAGTTACGGGGCTTGCCTGGCACGCGCAAGTACATGAGTTCAAATCCCAGTACCATGTACACAAGGAACAAAAGCCACATGAAAAACTAAATAAAGTTGATTTTCTCTCTCTCTCTCTCTCTCTGTCCCTCTCGTACGTACAATATCGTCACATTGGATATATGAGTAGGGACAAGATGTAGAAGGAAAACACCCGAGCGTTGCAAGCACTTCTCCCTTGATGGTGGATTAGGGGCGACTGGTACTTGTTACAGCTGCTCTGGCTCTGCCCACAGCTCTTAAATCATGCACACACACGAACCACTTCAGAGTCGGAAGGAGTTACGGGAGTGGTTTCTATCTGAAGTTAATCATAACCATCCTCTAGCAAGGTGGTGACCTCCATCTTTACAATGCCATTCCAGTGGAATCTTGCTGGAGTACTGATCGGTCTGCCAGGATCATCAAGAACCAGAGGGACCTGTCAATTTAGCATCCCCTGACATGCAGAAAAGGATGACACTGAGCACTTGGTGCCTCCCCTTCCTGAACCTTATGCACTCCTGCAATTCTGACCTTGCGCATCGTAAACGCAAGGCCCACCAACAGTTCTCCGGACGTGGAGCGCCATTTCCTTCTGAAGGAATGCACAGCCTGGATCAAGCCCGTAATGGATGTGATCAGAGACTCGGGCCGTTAGGCATGGGAATCTGATCCGAGCCTGTCTGGAAGGCTGCAGTCCCCGGAGCCTGCATGATGGGCCTTTTCATGTTCCTCTGCACTCTGACCACCTCATGCTGTAAGAGTTTCTATTTAAAGACCATGTCCAGCATCTGTATGCTGCTAAGGGCTTGGCCCGTGTGAAAATGTCTCAAGAAAGAAGTTGCTAGTGCGGATGCCCGGTGTCCCCAGAGGGCTGTGCAGGTCAAGATGCACAAATATGGGGGCTCCCGCAGTCTCTGCATCGCTGCCCCTGCTGGGGCTGCCCTGGGCCTCGTGGAAAATGGGGCCGTCTATTGCCGGGATGCCAGCACCCTCAGGACTGAGAGGGGCTGCTGCCCGGCCGGGGCTGCTGCCTGTGCAGTTTACCCAGCACTTCCAACTTCAAGGACAACCTCTCAGACAGAAGTGGTTTCTAGGCGAGAAGGTGACCAGGAGCAGGCAGGGTGGTGGCTCTGCCCAGCCCTCCCCCTCCCCTTTCTGGGCAGCTCCCAGGGTAAGTGCCCTCTGGGATCACTCAGAAACTAGAGCCAAAGACGTTTGCTACTTCCTAGGAAAGTCACTTGTGGACTGCTAACAGGCTGGTAATTCATCAGGACGATCCTGAGTCAAAGATTTAAGGACACAAATCCCCAAGTTACCAAATAGCTCTACCCTTGGTATCTTCCTTTCACGGAAGGGTAAGAAGGCAGGCATTATCTAATCACATTTCCATATCTGACTGTGATCGTCACAGATTTCACTGTCTACTCGTCGACAACAAAAAGACAAGAGTGACTCTGAGTTAAGTACTAAGCTGTCTCTTCACTGATGGAATAGGAACTGTTTCTCAGATATTGGTGTTTGACGATCACAATCTAAATTGTAGTTCCTAGGTCAAGAAGGTACGTTCATTTGCTTTTAAAATGTCTCCCTATATATATGATGCCAAACACATGCCTCATTTGGACAGATTTAAGTCAGGAGCTCTTGTCCGTCTTGTGGGCCTGCCTGGTTGCAGTACAGGTTCTAGGGAAAGAAGTCAGCCCCTGGAGCTCTATCTACTTCACGTTAGCCATGCTTTTTCCTTTGTTACAAACAAAAAAGTAAAACACTCAATGGTTTCCTTAGCTATGACAGAAGGTACTTAGCTGAACTGGGCATCTCAGAAGATGACTGTCATAGGGAAAAGACTGTCCTGCAACACAGTCAGAGAGCTCAGCCTGGCCCCAGCCTTGTAATCTTGCACAGCATTAAGATTTAGTTGTGCAACCAAGCAAAACCAGGTCAACTCTTGTGACTTGCCCATCTGCAAAATGAGCCCAGGATGCCTGAGAACAGTTTGAGCAGGGGGGACTCATATGAGAGATCTTTGAAATTGTTAAAACAGTCCAATAATGAGCAGCTCAGTGAGTGAAGTCACCACGGTCACCGTGACACGCGTTTCACTGCCATGACTACACTCTCTCTGTGGGTCACCTGCAGGGTGTTTTTATTAGACATTTATTTCTTTGGAATCACATGGCTTCAACGAACACCAATATTGTTTTAGTCAGCCTTTGCACTGCTGTGACCCAAATTAGCTGACAAGAACAACTTCGAGGCAGGGAAATGTACTTGGGGCTCTTGGTGTCGGAGGTCTCAGTCCACAGATGGCCGGCTCCGCTTTCTGGGCCCAGGTGAGGCAGGAAGCTGTGGAGGAGAGCTCTCAGCTACCCTGGGGCCGGGCTCATCCCACCTCCTCCAGCTACGCTCCACCCACCTACGGTTTCATCCATTCAAACCAAGATGGAGCAGTTAGGCTTCGGCTCTCACAATCCAAGCGTCGCACCTCTGAACGTTCCTGCGTTAACAGGAGCTTTGGGGGACACCTAAACTGTGACAGCTGTCTAAAGGAAGACGAGCTCATTTGTCTAGAAGGCCTTTACCATGTCCCTAGACCGCCATCTCGGAGGGCTTCTGACGGTTTCAGCAGATCCACTCACAGCTGCTTGACCCTTGGGCTTTCCATCTGGTGACCCAACAGCCCCACATGGACTACGTGATTCTTGAAAAGTCTCCTTTCTGTGAACTTCCTGTGCTGTGGAGCGTAAGTGAGGCCAATTCGCTGGTGGCATTGCAGACTGGCTCCTGTGAAGTTCCTTCTGCTCACAATCGCTCTTTGTTATGTCAGGAGCAAGAGAACCCCCAGGCTCATATATTCCAAGTCTTGGTCATCCATGCATCCAAGAGGAGGAGAAAACCTGCCCCACAAAACAGCTGTCCATTAAGAAGGCCTGTCATTTAAAACGCACAAGCAACCCAAGCCTGAGGCAGGGGGCGAGCACTGGAGCGAGGCGCGGGCGTGTGGGTGACCTCAGGGATGGTCCTTGCCATCAGCGCTGAATTATTCCAGCGAGCTGAGGCACTAGCACACGGACTCAGAGGAAGCAAATGACCAGTGAAGAGGGATAAACAAGAGAACACCTGTGTTTCCTTGGTTAGAGCAGCTTCCGGAGGAGAGGAGAGGACAGAGGAAGGGAGCTTCCTCTCCGCTCAGGAAGGGAGCTTCCTCTCCTGCTCACAAGTTTTCAAACTGGAGGCGACCCAGTATTTTCTTACCCCTAGGGTCCCTGATCTCTCCAACGGTCACTCTTTCCATGGGTACAATTGCCTTTGTCTGGTTTTCCTCTCCGATCTGACCTCCTGTTCCACAATGGGCCTAATCATACCCCTCGGCTGTGACACTCCTTGAGGCTCTGTTACATACTTGGACTAATAAGCACCCGGTGCACCCACACTTTGGGAACTTAGCAATTTTGGTCTAGAACTCCCAGAGTTTCCATTTGGAGTTTAAAATTCTTAGGGCGGCAGTCTCAGCTCTTGTTTGGCTAGCTCTGGAGACGCCTGTGTCAGGAGTGTGGAATTTGCTTTTACTCCGGGTGGTCACTTTGAGAAACAGCGTGCACCCCAATGTGGCAGCCGCTCCCTGCATGCTCAGTGATGCCTTTCATTGGCCCTTCCCTGCCCCTCCAGGGTGTGGTTGCTGCCCTTTACAGTGTACCAGAGACCTATGCCTCCACCCAGTTCCATCCTAACACAACTTCTGGGTCCTAGGCATCTGGGCAAGAAATGCCACAAGGACACCTTTTAATCTCAAAAAGTTGGAAGTCTTTAGTAAAAATTAGTGACACTGACAACTTACCAAGCGTCCTGGGGCTCAGAGGACTGAAGAACAGCAAGAGCGCAAGCTAAATGCAGGTGTTGCCGAGGGGGCGTGAATCTGCCTGCGCCTATCCGGCAGCCAGCGCTCTTCTGCAGCTTCAGCACCACTTCTCGGGCGGCTCAGGGAGAGGAAACGCCAGT
Source organism: Aplodontia rufa (assembly GCA_004027875.1). Taxonomy (NCBI): domain Eukaryota; kingdom Metazoa; phylum Chordata; class Mammalia; order Rodentia; family Aplodontiidae; genus Aplodontia; species Aplodontia rufa. The sequence continues at coordinate 34,013 of PVKS010001572.1, read as the reverse complement.
CTGGCTGTTTCCTGTGCATTCTGGAATGTTCAGTCCTGGCGTGGCCACGAGGCGGCAGTAGTAATGCAGCTGCAGATGGAGTGGCCACTCAGAGCACCAAGTGCTTCCCACGCCTCTCTTCCCTGCAGCTGGGAGACTGGAGCCTGCTGTCGCCTCTCCTTAGGTAGGGAAACTAAGGCAGCCAGCACTCGGGCTCACGCAGATGCCTGTGTAGTTCTCAGGCAGAGCAGAGCTGATCCCCCGCTCTGCATTCTTCCAGATGAATCCCAAAGCATTAATGTCGTGAGGCTGCACCGAGGGTGGCGTTCTCCATGGCTGCAGTCGAGACTGAACTCATCTATGAGCTCCAGTGATGGAGCAGGGTAGGGGTTACCCCAGCTCTGCCGCGGTTGGAATCCTAGCTTGCCATTCGCCATCTGCACAGTCACAGGCAAGCCCCATGCTTGTGACTTGTGCCTCACCTTCCTCATCTGCAAAGGCTCCCTGTGCCTCACCTTCCTCATCTGCAAAGTGGGAAGAGTCCCTGTTTCATTAAGGGGCTGTGAACATTTCTGCGATGACGGAGATAGTCTGTTCTCTTTGGTCCACCAAGGCAGCCGCCAGGCAGATGCAGCTGCTGAGCATTTGCAAGGTGGCTCGAGTGGCTAAGAGACTTAATGTTTCATTCTAATTTCATTTGAATGCACAACGACTTAAACAGCTCCACATGGTGGCAACTTCTCGTGGCGGGCAGCCACGAGAACAGGCCTAGAACCGCAAGCTCGCTACCACGATTACTCCTGACACGGACGCCAGCCAGAGCGCGTCTGTTCCCAGACAGCATCACGGTGGCTGCAGGGGCCGGTCCTTGCTGCCTGCCCGCATCACCGCACAATTCGGAGTGCCACAATCATCATATTTTGCCATTTCACATCTTCACAGCAACTACCACTTCTAAACTCTGCTCATGTATCTCTCTTACCTTACTCGCACGTCAGCTACAGAACAAGGCTGTTCCGTCTTGTTCCCTGCTATCTCCCTAGCACCTAGAATAGAGAAGGCCTCTAGCAACCCTTAAGAAAGGGTTCTCTGGAGTTGACACTTAGATCTCACGCCACCTCGGGCTTATCCCTCTCCTCCCACCCCCAAGGATATATAGGATATTTGGTATTAGTGAGAGTAGAGGGCTTGGAAATAGATCTCTGACTGGCACTGAGAGTAAGGAGGAGGAAAGGATAGCTGGTTCAAACTTCTTGGAAACTGAGGCTAAGGGGAAAGCTTTCAAAGAGTAAAGGGTCACTGAGCCACCCGACGGTTGAAGCTTAGCTTCTGTTGGAAGGAGAGCATGGGCTTGCTCAGGACCTTCTGGAGTTTGTGGCATGCAGTGTCTTGTGGGGTACAGCTTGCTGGCATGAGAAAGTTTATTCTGCTACGAGCCAACCATGCAAACGCTTGGTGCTGACCTTGTGGCACAGCACCAAATGCGAGATGTGGCTGAGCCGCGAGTCAAAGGAGGCCTGGTTCATGCTGTGAACTCCAGAATCGGTCGACTCAGCAACTCAGGAAGAGCTCATGCCAACCTTTCATGATGCTCTTCCTGGTCTGCGATGAGGTGAAAAATGAGGGCAACGTGAACAGTTTTCCATGAAGCTCACTTTATTTGACTCCAAAGACAATTCTTTTATTTTCATTTTAGATTGGCCCAATTAAAAAATGCATCGTTTCATGAATTCCAAAGTCTGGGAACCACTCAAGTCACTGGGACAGGAGGTCACGGTGATGCCAGGACTCAACATCAGCGTCGGTTCTGTTCTTAAATTCATTGTGTGATGTTTACACGGCCCACTGCAATAGGCTGTGCGATTAGGCCTCCTTTCAACAATGAACCTAGAGATCAGGGCTCAATCCAGAGCCCACTGTGGGCTTCGCTGTGCTTACATCCATCCGGTGATATGCGACTCAGCTTCAAGTACAAAGGAAACAATCTACAGTTAGACCCTCCTGAGGTGCGCAGAGCAAGCCAGAGCCAGGGGAAGGTGGTCCGGGGGTTGTGCCCACCGCAGCACTGCGCTCTCCCACTGGCCTGCCTATCTCCTGCACCAGCTGGGCAGGTCCCTGGGGAGCAGTGCCAGTCTCAACCACGGTAGCATGCCGGCTACCTTATGTTGCCAGGTACCTGGAGGACCTGATGACTGTCCAGTGAGTAAGGACCAAAGTGACGAAGGCCTTATTCTGGAGAAGTTGGGACTAAGCCTTCAAGGATGGGCAGGGTTTGGACAGGAGGAAGCACTTCTGGTGAGGTGGCCCCGGATGAAGTCTTAGCAATAACAGTGAGACCATTAAACTATCTGACCCAGAAAGAACATTCTGCAGGGTGGCAGGAAGCAGGGTTAGTAGACAAGCTATGTCAGATTTAAGCTGCGTCATGAAAGCTGCTCAGAAGAGTTGAGATGGCAGAGATGGAAAAAGTTTTTTACACATTAGAGGCGGAGGCAAAATTTCTACTTACAGGAATTTAGTATAGAAGGGGTAGAGCAGGATAGGGCAGGAGGCAGAGAAGGAGCAGCCTTTTTTTTTTTTTTGAGAAAGATGGAATTTTATTTTTCCATCTGGTTTTTGTTTCTCCAACACTTGACTGTGTATGTAGTGCTGGGGTCTGAACCTGGGTCCTGCGTATCCCAGGCAAGTGCTCCACCACTGAGCCACCACTCCAGCCCCTAGAGTCACCTTTTACTGAAGGCCTACATGCTATCCGGCTTGTCAGGCACACAGAAAGGGCAGATATTGGTATTACCTATATTTTACACCTTGGTAGGCACCTTAGAGGGGCTAAGTGACTTCCTTAAAGCTTCAGCTAGTGAGTGGCAGGGCTGGGATTCATCCCAAGCCATGCTGACTCTGAAACCCAATTCCCAAGGATGCCCTACACTGCTGTCCCCACAAGAAGTGAAATTTGCTGCCCACTAAAATGTACTCATGCATGTTGTACAGACAGAACGCTGCTCTCCCCATAGCCCGCTTCCTAAAAGTTCTCTTAGCAGGGTGTGGTGGTGCATGCCTGCATCTCAGCAACCCAGGGAGCCGAGGAAGGAGGATTGCAAGTTTGTAGCCTCAGGAACTTATCAAAACCCTGTCTCAAAATAAAAATAAACATTTTCTATATATGTTTATATTTATATAGAGAGAGGCTGGAGATGTGGCTCAGCGGTTAAGTGCCCCTGGGTCCGATCCCCAGCACAACCCCTCCCAAATTCTCTTCTACCTTTTTTTCTGGTGTTTTAAATTGTAGGCTTTTTAGGTCTAGTCTTTTTGCTCCATGCTAATAAATTTCCAGTAGTTATCTTGAGGCTGCCGCTTGTAAAACAGTAACGACGCCACCTGAAAAGAGGAGAAAATGTTTCTCCTGCCTACAGCGGCAGAAAGGCAGACGCTTCTCTGGGAAGCTAGTTCTGCTAAGGAGCAGCAGCTTCCTTGCTCTTCTGTGTGAAAACATGGCCAAACATACTTCCCTGCTCCGGGTAATTAGCAAACAAGTATTTTAAGACACCTGGGGCCTTAGGGATTGTTGAGAATCCTTTAAAATGTAACCTCTAACTTCTAAAAGTTTGCTTTTCTCATCGGTTGCCTTGCTTGACAGTTTACTGTCTTATTAACACAACCTGAAGACACATCTCTACTGAAGTTTGTCTGGCTAGCTGGAAGAGGGGCTAGGGTTTCTCTCTTCAGATAGCAGACTGGAACAAATGTAGATAGTGACAAATTCTTTACTCAAAGGCAGCTTTGGTCTTTGATTGTTTAAAGCAACCGATCAGCTGAACACAGCAGGGAGTGGAGGGAGGAAAATGGTGACTGCGAGGGACACACCATTGGCACAGGGTGTGCTGGAGGCAGAGGGGTCTCCGCTTGGGCGTGGCAGGGAGCTGGCTGGCTTCCGCACTCTGACTCTACCCAGCCCGCAACACAGCTACACAAGCCATTATTCCGCTCAATCCACAGGGAGTGTTTTGCAGCTGATGCAAGATAGAGTTGCTTTCTTTTCTTTTCTTTGTTTTTGGAGAGGGAGGGAAGGAGAGAATCAATTTTGTTTAGTTTTTCACGTGGCTTTCGTTGCTCCAACACTTCGTTGTGTATGTGGTGCTGGGGTTCCAACTGTGTCCTCACGCACGCCAGGCAAGCCCTGTGACTGCTGAGCCACCGCTCCAGTCCCAAAGAACAGACAGAATTACCGTGGACATTTCCAAATCTGAGACAGTAGAAAGCAGGGCAGGGATTGCGTCTCCCTCACGAGTCGCAGCTCTCACCAGGAGTGACTGTGCCCCAGGGGAACACCTAGCAATGTCTGGAGATGTCTGGGGTTGTCAGAGCTAGGGTGGAGGCCAGGGACGCTGCTAAACAGCCTCTAGTGCACAGGACATCCCGTGACAGGGAACAAGCGGACCCCAAATGCCAACTGTTCTGCAGCTGAGAAGCCCTGGGTCAGAGGCAATCTAATTTGAAGTAGGTTTTTGTCCCTTTTGACTTGAGGCTTATTCTGGTCTCCTTGGGTTCACTGGTCATATGTGGGAGCATGGAGCTCGATGGAGGGGTTAAGACCCAGCTGTGATCAGCTTCCTTCCTGTAACAGAAAGCTACCTATCCGGGAGCAGACGGCAACTACCAGGTGGAAGGCGCAGAAGGCCTATTTGAGTTCTTTCTTCTGCATGTCTGAAGTGCCTGGGGAGGCAGGTGCACAGAAAGGTGCAGGGGCACCTGCCTCACTATGCTGGATCGGGAAGAAAAGGACCTCACAGGAGCTCCAAACTGCTGAGGAACGAAACAACTTCCTCCCAGCTTTTGCTACAAAGAGATTTATTTCTCCTGTATAAATGCTAAAGTGAACTGAGAATGAAGAGGGTATGCCCAGGAGAATTCTGGAATCCCAAATGAGGACTCCAGTACTAGGATTCTAAAAGCTGTGCATCTGTGGAGGAACTGAGTGGGCCGAGGTCAACGGGGGCTCCACAAGACCGCTCATCCAGCCAGCCAGCCTCTAGGAAATGGTTTAAAGGCTTCATTTCTTAAATGCAAGGGAATGTCAACGGTTCAGGAGATCACTACTATGTACACTTTAAAAGAATATTAGCATCCCAAGAAATTTATGAAATTATGCCCAGAACTAGTATTTTGCATGTACTAGCACTTTACGCTTTCCAGCTGGGAGAAAACAAAGTGCAGGCTTCATGCTCACCAGAAAACCCTGTTTATGAAAAGGGCATAATTTAGAACTTTGTAATTTGCACAAATATAATGGAGAAGTAAAAGAAATTAGTGTTGAGCTAGTAAGTCTTAAAGTCATTTTCTTCTTGGAAAATCTCTCTTCCAAAGTAAAAAACAGTGCAGTCGAATTTTAATTTTAAAGATAAAATTTGAAGGTACAGATGCAAATCAAAAGGCTGCTTCTCTTTATAAAAAGCAAAACTTCTGCACTAAGAACGAGGATACGCCAATGTATTGTGGAAAACAGCAGGAAAGATTTAAAATCATCAGCGCTTTCTTCAGACTGTGAAACCCTCTCCCACCCTGCTTTGTGGACTTGGGGTCCCTCTTCAGACTGTGAAACCCTCTCCCACCCTGCTTTGTGGACTTGGGCCCCTCCACGGGGCAACATGAAGCTGCAGGTCATTTTCTCAATAGAGCCAGGTGCTGTGAGGATCCTGGGAGCACCCCAAGGTCAAATGGGAACGGAGCCAGCATTCCAGACGCCCCCACCCCACCACATGCACCCTGCGCAGGTAGGCTCTTCCCACAGAGTGAATCAACGGCACCTTTAATAAATTAGTATCTCCATAAATTGCTTAACCAATTTCAGGGAGTGTTCTGTCCGAGGAAACCTATACAGTCACTCTACTCCCGCCAGCTGAGTCATGTTTGAAGGTGCCATTGCTCTCCGCCAAATGCTTACTAGCAACAACTACATTATTCTTTAACGTCAATGTGTTTTTGAAAATCCCTAATTCTGTGAACTAGTAGAGTACTGGAGTAATTAGTTAATATGTATTTACCTAAAGATTGTAAAGAAATTACAATTCAAATGGAAGAAGCAAACCTCACCACCTGACGATCCCCATGGATTTTTTGCACATTTTAAGATGGCAAAATCAGTCAACGTATTATAACTGATACATTTGGGAACATTTAAAATGCACAAATTTAAATCTGTAGGTAATATCGTGCCATTTAAATCGACTGTTTGTAGTGACTGCACGTGAGGATGGATTTGTGCATCAAGGGTTAGTGGAGTAAATCAACAAAAGCCGTGCGTAACTGAGGAGGAAGCACTAGCAGCTCCCAGAAAAGGAAGCTGCATTTGGGATGCAATCTGTCCCCAACGGAGAACTTCTCTTATTGGCTGCTGCCCTCGCTGGAGCTGTGGTGCTCCTGCTTCTCCTGACTCATCCTGCCCACCGACACTGCAGTTGGCAGGGACTCCCGAACAGTACAGCAGGTCAGGGCTCTCTGCGGCCACTCCTCCTTGTCCTGACCAGCCCCTTTGGCAGCTCTTTCTCACATGGTCCAGAGCAGGCCCCACACAGTGACAGGGCCTCTGCAGGGAGTCTCCACAACCAAAGATGCTCGGGTCTTACCTTTGGTGTTCACCAGATAACACCCCTGCAGCTCCAAAGGATGTGATTTCCTCACCTGGCTGTGTCCCACTGCTGGGTACACACAGACAGGAAGTGATGCCAGGGAAAATTAGAGGTGGTATGCTCAACTTTCCAGCACAGGTGGGCAGCACTGCCGGGGTCACCTTGCTTATCTGGTTCTGGTTGTAGGAAGGAACCATGGGACCAGAGACCACGTATGGGGCAGAGGTTGTGACAATTTTCAGACCAGCTTCATTCAAACAAGAAAAATGGCTTTCCTGTGATGTTTTAGTAGTCTCATTGCGTGTAGAAGATTCCCACATGCAAAGGCTGACACATGACTGCCAAAAACACTCCTAAAAATATTTTATTTCTGGATTTAGCACATTAAGTGTGTCTATTGAAAGCAGGAGTCCACAATTTACAGGACAGGGCTGTAAACGAAGCTGTAAAACCCTACACATTCACCTGTGCCTTCACTGTCTCACCCAGAACCAGAAGAGTAGTAGAATTTCAAAGTGCCCCTGGGCTTAATCTCGGTGCAAACAAAAACAAGAACAGACAGAACTGTGAAAAATAATCTGGTCAGGATTTCAGAAACTGGACTGAAGTGGCTGGACACACTGCCCACAGTGTCCACGTAAGCATTCTGACAAAGTCTGGAACTTTCACCTGCACAGGTGCGCAGGCTCGTGAGCCTTCTGCTCAGCCTCCGATGGCAGAACATCATCGTGCGAGATGAGCCTGTGTGGTCGCTGCAAAGCACCAGTGAAGGCTGTCAACAGATGTCATTCCCATACCACAAGTCTGTGTGGCTAAGTGCACACTTGACCAGCCTGTCCAAGACACTGCTGCAGCCTTCTTGCAAGCAAGAAATCCTCCAGAGGAAGACGCTGGCCCTCACTGCTTAATCGCTTCGAGTGAAACTCAGATTCCCCTTAGGCGCATGGGCAGCGAGTCTGCTTCCCACTTGAGTTTTGACCCCAACATGAGAACTACACAGGCAAGGCCTGGCTGGCATCTGAGGCCACGCAGAGCAGCGCTCTCTACCTGTAGCCTGCTGACTGAACTCAAGGCGATGTACTGGAAGTGGCCAGTGGTCATCTAGAGCTGCTCTTTGCCCCATCCTGCAAGACCCAAGAGAACAGAGAGCGCCCAGTCTCCACGAAGGTCTCCCTTCTGGCTTTAATATCGTTCCTGCTGATTGCCTCTCCCTGGAAAACCTGCTGCTGTCTTCATTCTTGGCTCTTGGTCTTCTCTGCCCGGGGTCCCCTTGCCACCGGATTGCTGGACTGGTAAACCTCTGTCAAATTCGCACTCGCGTCGCCTTCCCGCAGCAGCACGCCGCCCTCCACCCTATCTGCTTCCCAGCTCGAAGTGTGGGGAGGCCATGCGCATGCTGCTGGAGGACCAGGGCCAGAGCTGGAAGGAGGTGGTGACTATGGACCCCTGACTGCAGGGCTCACTGAAGGCCTCCCATGTGAATGGACAACTGCCCAAGTTCTGGGATGGGGACCTCACCCGGTACCAGTCTAATGCCATCTTGTGTCACCTGGGCTGCTCCTTTGGGCTCTATGGGAAGGACCAGCCGGAGGAGGCCTTCATGGACATGGTGAATGATGGTGTGGAGGGCCTGTGCTGCAAATATGCCACCATCATCTACACCAACTAGGAGGCTGGCAAGGATGGCTATGTGAAGGCACTGCCTAGGCACCTGAAGCCTTCTGAGACCCTGCTGTCCCAGAAGCAGGGAGGCAAGGCCTTCATCACTGTGACCAGATCTCCTTCACCGACCACAGCCTGCTGGACCTGCTGCTGATCCACCAGGTACTGGCCCCCGGCTGCCTGGATGCTTTCCCCCTGCACTCAGCCAAGCGGTGTGCCTTAGCGCCCGGCCCAAGCTCAAGGCCTTCCCAGCTTCCCCGGACCATGTGAACTGCCCCATGAATGGCAATGGCAGACAGTGAGGGCTGTGGGACCCTCGCAGGAGGCAGGGCTGCTTCCTCCCTTTCCCCAGGACCAATAAAGTGTCACCGACATTAAAAAAAAAAAATCGCACTTACCCACTTTCTTGATGGAAAAAGGTCCCTCACTAGAGACCTGTCCCACAGTGCAGAGGTGAAGGATACACAGCCTTCCTGCCTACCGGGAATGTGGGCCTCCCCTCTCCAGCGCAGGAGGGTGCTGGCGAGCTGCTGCTTAACAGTTGGAGGCTGCTGCTTTATTCTACTGGAACTTTCTGTCTGATCACAGGGGCTCAACCAGAAGAAAAAGCTGACTATCTAAGACAAAGACTGATCCTTCCAAAAGGACAGGCCACACCTACCACCCTCTGCCACGCTCCTAGAGAACAGAAGGCTAAGCAAGCAGAGCTTCTCATCTTCTTATCAATCACAAGGCTTAAACATTTCTTTTTTTCTTCTCTTTCCCGCCTTCCCCAATTCCGGGGTTGAACTCAGGGGCACTCTACACTGAGCTACATCTCAGCTTTTTTTTTTTTTTAATAGGGTCTCACCAAATTGCCAAGGCTGGCCTTGAACTTGAACTTGTGAATCTCCTGCCTCAGCCTCTCAGTATCAGCTAGACTCAAACATTTCTAAAAAGTGGAGCTGCTCTCACATTCCACTAGCCATAGGAAAAATAAACCAATGCCTTTTTTCCTGGTTTGATATGTGGGAGAGCAGGAGAGAGGGGTTTGAAACAAGTCTTCTTTGATATTCAAGGTATGGCATGAGCCTAGCCTCATACATTAGTTCATTAGAGAAATTAGGTTAGAAACTGCTGGGTGTGGGTGGTACCCACCTGTAATCCCAGCAACTCAGGAGGCTGAGGCATGAGGGTCATAAATTCGAGGCTAGCTTCAGCAATTTGGCAAGATCTTGTCTCAAAATAAACAATAAAAAGGGCTGAAGATACAGCTGGGTGATAAAGTGCCCCTGGGTTCATTTAGAGTAATACAGAGATTGCAGGATAATTATGCCATGACAGAGGGGAGTATTCTTGAGGGAAACTAGTGCTTTTATACATACTGTTACACCAAAGATGGCCATTTCAGAGCACAAAGTCACTCATTTCTAGGTAAAATATGTAACTTTAAGACTGAAAATATTGTAATAATATTGGGAATTATACTTTACGGTAGCAGTGCAGCCTAAGCACCGTCACATGAGAAAGTGGGCTAAAACAGTGTCTCATTTACTCTCCCAGCCTGTCCAGCAAATAAGGGCACACGATGCACTTAGCAGCAGCCGGGAAGCAGAGGATAATGGACCTCATGCAGATCTAAATTTAATATCTTCAGTGTTGCCAAAGAGGCAACAAGAAAAAAAATGTAGAAGAAAATGTATCATCTGCCTCATAATGCACTTATGAGAGGTTTCCTTCCTCACCGCCCTGAGGGCACTGAGCTGCCCTGATCTGCTCCTCTGGGAATTAGCTAGAATAAAGAATCCCGGCCTTGTGTTCCCTCTTCCCTCAGCCCCAGGAGAGGGGACAAGGCTTGCTTCCTGAAGTCATTTCTGATAGTGGTAAACTGAGAATAATCATGAAATATCACTCTTAGTCTGTTCTCCAGTGTGAAGATTTACATTAAAACGCAAATGCTTTTCTGATCAGCACAAGTCTTTAATGGCGCTTTTGGAGACTGTGAACAGAGGCTTTACAGTGTGGCCTGCAGCCCCTCAGAAGGCGGCTTTCTGGCTGGCTGCCTTGTTGGTCATTTGTTGTCCTGGTAAAACTACTTAAAACAGCATCTGTGATTTTTTTTTCCTGAAGGAACAAATACCTCTAAGGTTCTCTTATTTTAATTTCTGGCTGAGCAGAAAAGCTTGATGTTGTCTCTTTTCCTGTCATGCACACCATGTAAATAAATGATGCACTCCGTGTTCACACCCACCGGAGAGCTGCTGTCCATAGGCTTAGCCCACCCAAATTCGGCTGACAGACACAAAAGCAGGAGACAGACAGCTAAGGAACAAGGGAGAGGGATTATTTTCCAAAGGGGTTTTAAACAATTATGCACCTGCTGCATACATTAATTCTGATTGTTTTTTCCTTACACTGGAGAGGCCAGGCATGGGCCCTGTTACTGACTTGCTCCACTTCTGTCCTGATTCATGGGCACCCTGGAGCTCACAGGAAACTGCCCTGCTCCTCGATCAGAGATGGCCACGCAGCGTGTGCTCCAAGACAACACCCGGTAGCCTAGTCTTTGTTATAATGGTGGCATCATTATTCTCACTGAAGGCATTCTGCCCGACCTTGGCTCCACACTTGTACAGCACATATTTTTGTTCTTTAAGCACAAAGTTCCTACCCGCCTATCCTTTCCAGGTCCCTGGGATCCTACTTCTTGCTTTGTGTGACCTCCAGCTGCTGGCACATTTAAAAACCGTGCGGAAGTACTGAGAAAACATTCAGTGCAACTGCACATTTTTGCTATGACACTGAGTCATGCTGAGTAATGAAACAAACTAAAATGCAAAGGAAGCACAAGCGCGGTCTCTTAACCCATGCTGTCAAAAGTACTTTAAGCTAAGGGCGGGGCGGGCAAAACAAAAGCCACGTCTCTCAACTCCCCGACTCAAAAATATGACTGACATCACCTCGTTATTAAAAGAGCTTCTTAAAACAATGACTCCTCTGCTTACCTTTCTAGAAAAGGTAATTTTGCTCTTGATTAAATGTTTATTGTAGAAAATAAAAACCAAAAGAAGAAATACAAAACACTTACAACTAAACAGTCTTTGCAAACACTGAATGTGAGAATGCTTTATTATCTGGAAAGCCCCAACCAACACAAAGTAGGGTTACAATCACCTCCGACACCAAGCAGATGACCCAGTAAAACTCTTCCAAGGGTTCGCCTAGCTGTCTGGGGATGTTGCTATGCCCACAAGGGAGAAGCCAGAGTAAGAAATAAAAAAGAACCTCAGAAGTCCCTGAGTCCAGCTGCCAAAGGAACCCCGAGGAACCCCTCTCAAAAGGCTCTGTGACACAGAGCCCAGAAGCCTTTCATGCCTCGAGGAACCAGCTTCGAGGAACCCCCACCCTAGGGAAGGAGAAGCCCCTTATTTCCACTGCTGGAAGTTCCAGCATCACCACCTTCTGCGTTTGCATCAGTGGGGAACCTGTCTACCTGAAGTATTGTGTGTCCTCTCCCATACTCAGGAATTACTGAGCAAGTAAATTTCCTTTGTTGCAGGACAGACTTTCAAATACTTGAAGACAATTAGGACACATTCACTTCCCTGCACGAACCTTCCTGCAGCATAAAGCAGAAGCTGGAGAGGTGAAAGCTGGTGTTGGAGCTGGCACCTACCTAACTGGTCTGGAACTTCCACCTGACTCATTTACTGCAGCCTTGGTGTGCAACACACGACAGCACTAGTCACCGCCCTCCGCGTGCATGGAATTCAGTGGATATAATCTTAGTTGATAAGCATGCGTACCCACTGTGCATCAGGGCCTACTCATAACTGACCTTGTTCCAGATGGAAGGAAAAAGAGCCATGTCTTTTCTTGCCAGAAATATGAGAAAATGCTTTATAAGTGTTTCTTAAACACATCAGCACTGTTATCGGCAGCAGTATTGCTGCAAATGCATTCTGACAATTAGGTAATGAGGTTAAAATCAATTTTCGAACTTGTGACAGATAAGGAATTAGGAACCCAAAATGAATGACCTATTGTAAGTAAAAGGTTTCATTTGCTTAAGAGTCAACACTATAAATATCTAAATTCCAAAAAATTTATTTGTTAGACTAATAGATTTAAATGTGTTCCAATAAAAATCTGGTACACTCAAATCACCGTCTTTTAAATTTTAAATATATCTATACTTACTAATATGTGCAGAGAAGCAATGAAAATATGTTAAGGTTTTTCAGTAGCGTGTATGTATATGTACACACAGCTACATTTAAAATAACAAGTTGGAAAGCCTTCTTTCAAATCTTCTTGGCACATTCAGCTGTTTAGATGAACAGTTAACCCAAAAAAAATGCATACATTTCAAAATATCCCTGGAGAGAAAAGTCACTTCAAATGTTAGCATCTTGTTCCTTACAATCCAATGACAAGAAAATGCAGGGAAATTCTTGATTGGGCAAAAAAAAAAAAAAAAAAAACCCAAAGAAATCATTTAATAAAATAATAAATGCCAAGCTAGACACTTTTTAAACGATTCTACCTTTAAAACTCTTACAGGGTTCTGGAAGTGCTTAACAAATTAAAGCATAACATTCAGCTGGTAGTTTATATTTCGTTATAAAACCCATTGCTGCCCCATCCATTACGGAGCGCGGCTGTACTTAGGCCACTTCGTTTGCACCATTGGTCTGCACTGCAGTGCTAAAGACGAAAGCTTGAGATCACGCAACACAGATGAGCATGAAACCCCAAGTTGGAGAAACTAGAGTAACTCCCGGCAGCGGCCCACAGCGCAGCAGCCAAGCCCAGAGTGCTCTGCACAGGAGCATTTACGCCCGGTTTCAGGACCCACAGGCGAATCATCAATTCAGGGTAACACTCAAGCCCGCCCCGAAGCTGCGGAAACGCGCTGCGAGGTAGAGTACTCACGAGAAGGGCTAGCAGAGCGGAGACCCGAGGGTCTCTACGTGCAGGCCTGGCGGGTTCGGACCGGCTCCTCCCCCCAGCATCCCGGACTCGGCCGGGCCGGGCCCCAGGGTGCTCCGGGTGCACCTGCAATGCGGCGCCCCGGCCCCACGATGCCGCCCGGCGGGCTCTCCTCGCGCAGCGCCCCGGCGAGGGTGCGTGGGCGACGGGCCCGCAGCCGGGCAGGGCGCCCCGCCGCCCTCCACTTGGCTCTCCCGGAGCGGTCTCGGCCAGGAGACCCGCTGCCCGCCGCGGAGCCCGCGTTCCGCTGGAGTCTGGGGAACCCCGCGGCGGGCAGGGCACAGTGCACTCCCGAGCGCGCGCGCCGCGGTCCTCGCCAAGCCGCCAGGTGAGCGGGGCTGGACAGGGCGCGCCCCGGGCCCCGCCTCACCTGCAGCGCGGCCGCGACGGTCCTTCAGGCGGCTGTCCCGCTCCGCGCGGTCCTCCGGGCGGGCGGCGGCGGCCAGCGGCCCATGGGCGGGGCTGGACCCTGCGGCCGGCGCCGGGGGAGGTCAGCGGGCACCGCCCGCCCGGCGCATCTCGCCGGTCCCTGCGAGCGCTCGCCGCGGTGCACGCTGGGAGCCGGCCGCGCCGAGGCCTGGCCGCGCTGACCCGGCGGGCGGGCGCGGCGCCGGCGCGGCGGCCGGCCTGTGAGTGCGGGCAGGGGCTGGGGAGCCGATCGATACTCACTCGGCGGGGAGGGGGCGACACCCCGCTCCCCGCAGCGCTGGCGGGGCGGGGGCGAGGACGGTGGGGAAGGGAGGGTCCGGCGGGTGGGACGCAGGCGCACTGCTCAGGTGCGGCCGCACTGCGGTTGCCCTGGGTAACGCGGGCCGGGGCGGGGGGCGGCGAGGGAGGCGAGCGGGAGCGCGCGCGCGCCCGTCCGTGGGGGCGGGGCCGCGCGGCGCGCATGCGTGCGGCTCTGCTCCCCCGGGGCTGGCCGGCCTCGTGCGTGCGCACGCGCGCCGTCCCCCGGAGGCGTCTGGGTGTGCGGAGCGCGCGCGCACAGCTCGGAGGCGCACCTGTGAGGTGTCCCCGGAGGAGCGGCGGGTGGGCGCGGGAGCCCGCGGCCTGGGGCGCTCGCGGCCCGCACTTGGGAGTGAGTTGGCGCGGCCGAGCCGCCGACTCGGTGTTTTCTCCCCGGCTGGGGGCGGGTAGCGGGTCGGGGGCTGGCGGGCGGCGGAGCGGGCTGAAGAAAAGGAAAACAACCCATCTCCCGGGACGGGCCTCGAGCCGCGCCGGCCCCTGAGGGTCGCGCGGGAAGGAAGGTCAGCGCGGCGCCGCGCGGGACAGGCCCGGGCCGGGGCGGCCGCGCGGGGCCTCGGGCGGTGGCCGGGGGGCACAGGGGGCGGCGGCTGGGCGAGGCCGGCGGAGGCCGCGGGCGCCGGACCCCGGAGCCGGCCCATTGTTGCGGCCGGGGGCAGGGAGCGCGGCGGCTCGGGAGGCCGTGCGGCCGCGCCTGGAGCCGCTCCAGGCGGGTCCCCGGGGAGCGGTCGGGCCGCGCCGGGGCCGGGAGCCGGGAGCCGGGGCTGCGGAGCGGCCGGCTGCAGGGTGCGGTGTTGTTGCTTGCAGCCCGGAGGCCGCGGAGCATCGCTCAGGTGATGAGGAGCGCGTCGCGCACCCGGCGCAGAAGCCAGCCGCCGCCGGACGCCTCCATTGTTTGACCACACCAGGCCGGCCCTGCCCAGGTAAGCGGCCGGCCGCGGGCAGCCCCTCGTGCGCGGCCTGCAGCGCGCGCCGCGCTCCCCTCCTGCCCCTGCTGCCGATTAACTCGCGGTGCCCCCTCCCAGGCGGGTTCCCTTCCGGATTAGGCTGCCCGTGTCAAATCACCACTCCTTCCCCGCAAACTCAGCTCCTTTGTGAGACCTTTCTAGCCCAACTCCACCAACTGAATCAGCTCTCTCCAGGAGGAGCCTGCTGGTGGGGTCGAGTTGATAGTTTGCTAATCGGCTCTTACTGCAACAAAGGAGGCCCGATATTGCAAAAATATTTCCGAGCTATTGCCCCCCGAAAGGAGCGTTTTGTGATACTTAAACAGTTTACTGTTTTAACGGGACTGAACTGTTCTTGTGCATTTTTGTATTTTAGAGGGGGCCCTCTTTCCTTTGTAGACGCAAAGCTTTTCAGGGCAGGAAAATGACGTTGTTCAACTTACAGGTTAACACTTAAAAATTAATTTTGGATTAGTAGAGCATTGCATTTTCTTTGTAAACGTGAATGCTTCGCAGAGATGGCAAGACTATCAACCCTAGCCTCCGGAGATAAGGACTAGGGTATGTGTGGTGTGTGTCCTTCTAAATCTTCTAAATTACTTCAAGTCATCATTGACTGTTTCCGCAAGCTCCTGTAGCTAGCATTCTGTCAGCTTTAGCTCGTGTTTAACAACCGCTGCATCGTCTTCTGTAGTTGGGGTGTACTGTAGTTTTTCAGAAACCCTTTCTCAGATGTGGTAGTTTGTAAGTTTTAAAACAGCTTTATTGGTGGTGGTAGTTCTCTGAGGAGATGCAGTTTTAGTGAATGGAGTACAAATCTGAGCTAATTACAGAGAGGCTGCATTTGTGATGGAAGTTCCTGGGTTAAGAATTTGCATGTGGGAGCCTCCAGCCCTCCCTCGTGGTAGTCATGATTGTAGTACTTATGGGTCCTGTGACCTTGGGGAGGACACTCACTCACTCCAAGCCTCAGTTTTCTATAATTGATGTTAATACCTGCTCTGTCTGCTCCACAGAGTTCAGTGATACCATGGGAAAGTGCTTGGTAGAATGTGAAGTGGTAAAGATTGGTTTTTATTACCTTGGCAATTCAGATACTGTTAATTTGAAATATAATTTATGTTGTTACCAGATATTGGTTTCACAATACTAGAGGTGGCAACTTTGAATGATTTTTTATTTAATTAATTTATTTATTTGAGAAAGAGAGAGAATCAATTTAGTTTTTCTTCTGGTTTTTGTTGCTCAGCACTTAGTTGTGTATGTGGTGCTGGGGTTCGAACCTGGGTCTCATGCATGCCAGGCAAGCTCCGTAACCACGGAGCCACCGCTTTGAATGATTTTTAATTTGTGATTTTTTTATAACTAATTTTTTGTCAAGTACTGGTAATACCGAGGACTTTCTAAAGAATATTTGACAAGCATATTTTTCCTAGTGCTTTTACATGCCTTAAAAAATCATGCATGTGGGGCTGGAGAGGTGGCTCGGCAGTTGACTTGCTTGCCTGGCGTGTGCGAGGACCCCCTGGGGCTCGAACCCCCGCACCAGATACACAAAAAACAGATGAAAAAAATAAATAAAATGGATTCTCTCCTAAATTAAACTCTAGGAAAAACTCCTGATGTAATACATTGACAAAACATTTCCTGGTGATGAGGATTGTACACCTTTTTCCCCATGGCATCAGCAGGTTCAGGTTAGCTTTTGTGTTCCTTTCCTTCAGAGGAAATGGATTCTTCCTGAATTTTTAATCAGTATCAGAAAGTTTTACCAATTTAAATTTTGATAGAATGATGTGATAGCATGCACAAGGGCTTTGTGGGTGTTTTCCTTTCATTCAGATGTATGTGAGTACCTGTAGTGTGGCCAACAAAATCACCTCATCCCTGTGTTTTTGGAGTTTATAGTCCATGCAGAGGGGTTCAGAAATGAATGTCATCTGCACTTTTAATCACAAACTATCATCTGCTAGGAAAGTTAGGTGGTGCCAGTTATGAGAGAGGATGAGAATGGGGACCACATTGTAGATTGGCGAGGGGGCCTAGGAAAGACTCTTTTTGCAAATATGAGATTATGCTGAAATTTGAAGGGTGAGTGGGCGGTTAGTGTCAAGTGAAGGAGAGGATAATTTTCCAGGCAGAGAAACAGTAGGTGGGAAGGCCCTGAAGGGGAAAAAGCTTTGTCCATTCCAGGAACTGAAGGAACGACTGTGGATAGATTCTAGTGCGTGAGGGGAAGAGCAGCTAGGCATGGGGCCAGATCATGTAGGGTCTTGTAGGACAGGTTAGGGATGTTGCGTTTTATCTGGAATGTAATGAGAAACCATTAGAAAGGTTGGGTTTTAGGCAGAGGAGTGACATAATGAGGTTCGCATTTTTGAACAACCACTCTGCATGTTGCCACATGCAGAATGTGGGGGTGTGGGTGGAGAGTGGAAGTGGGAAAAACATGCAGGCTACTTCAAGGGCTGTCTAGAGATGTGTCCTGTTCCTGGGACTTCACAGTGAAGTCACACTACCACCTGTGCTAGCGTCAAAATAGATGTTTGGTTTAAAAAGAAAAATCCTCATTTCTTACTTTATAAAGGTAGGACTAAAGTAAGAATAAACAGGTACTTTTTTTTTTTTTTTTTTTGAAAGAGGGGACAGAGAGAGAGAAGCAGTTTTTATTTAGTTTTCCATGTGACTTTCATTCCTTGGACACCTCGTTGTGTATGCGGTGCTCGGGCTTGAACTCGAGTACTGGCACATGCCAGGCAAGCACTGTAACCGGTGAGCCACCGCTCCAGCCCAAACAGGTACTTTTTAAATGTAATGGAAAAATACACATAAATATTAAATCAGTTGTCCTCATGTAAAACTATCAGAAAGTCAAGTTAAAGATTAAGACATTGTTTAACATGGCTTTTATAAGTATTTCTAACACATGAGTGAGGTGATGATATATAAGGGGGAAAGGAGAAATATCTGTAGATGTATTGATGACATGCCTAAATATGCAGTGCATGTATCAAGTTCATAACTAAGCACCAAAACTAACCCAGCAGAGAATACATTGAAAGAAACAAAAGTCTCTGACCATAGCTTGACAAAAAGTATAAAATGCATAGGTAATGTAGGTCCAGCCTTGTCGAGGCAAGTGCAGTCTGTGGAGGAGACCATAAAGTATCCTGAATGACGTAAAGAGAGGCCACGTTCCTGGAAGTGATGTCGAAGTGTTGTGGAGCTGGCCATTTTGGGTGAACTTGACAATAATTATGAGTATTGAGGTGGTCATTTGTGTGTGAGCACATTCTGCATGTCAGTGCTGTCCTGGCTTCAGCGCATCTGTACAGGTCTCTGGAACCTGTTCACTGCAGAAATGAGCTGTTTGATCTTGGATGTAAGGTGTGATAAGTCACGAGGGCCTCGAACCTAAAGAAAACGGAAGGCAACATCAGACATCTGCAGAGGGGCCTGCAGTTACACGCACAGCTAGAGACTCGCAAGCAAGGAACTAATCCCTACCCCGCAGGTCACGAAAGTGAGCAATCAGAGCCCTGGTACCTGCAGGGCACTCAAATCTGATACCAGCTGGTTCCTAAAGTCCGTTAGAAACGATGGAGAAAACAGTAGCAAAAAAAAAAAAGTTAATATATCCCACTACATAAAAAAGGTAAAATTTAAGGGAAACAAAACCCTACATTTAAAAATCATACTGGAAAATCAGAAAATACTTGTGACAGTGAATAAATGATCTTCAAGATGTGAAAAACTCATGTAACATCTCACTAATAATCAAATAACTGGTAATCACTGTTCAGAAAAGTAAGATTCTATTCTCAATAGCAACAAAGCTAGGAGAACTTAAGAACAAAGTATGAGTATACCAAAACTTTATGAAGAGCAATAAAATCTAACTTAAATGCTTTAAAAGTTAACCTGAATAAATGGGCAGTCCGACTGCAAGGAATCTGTGATATTCTTAAGATAATATGAATGTAGTATATTGCATTATCATTTATAACAAGGAAAAATAAAATACAACTACCGTAAGTTTTGATGCCTCCACATTGTGCAGTATTATGTAGTTTTTGAAAAGGCAGACAGACTTGTCTGTGTTGGCATAGCCTGGAGAGATGCCTGTAATATAACATAGAGGCCCCCACCCCAAATAACTCTAATCCCTTTTTGTAAGATCGAAAACAAAATAACCACACATGTATATCATATCTGAATAAAAACAGGAGAAAGTCTAGAAGAATCCATAGAAAACATTACTTGTGATTACTTTTAGGGGAAAACATGGTTTATTTCATGTTTTTGCACTGTTCTAATGCTTTTTAAAGCAAGCATTTATTTTTGTAATGAAGATGTTAGAGTTTATCACCAATTGAATAAAGGTCTAAATTTAGACTTAAAAAATCTGTTTTGTAATACTTAAAGGGATGTGGTAAACAATGGTCCACTTACATGTATTGACCATATGTATTAAGAACCTTAAAAATACTCATTTCCTGACATAGCAACTATTTAGGAACTGTTGAAAGAATATTGTTAAATATATTAAAGCTGTGTACAAAAGATGTATAATTTAAGGGTGCAATTGATTCTCTTGCCACTAAAAATGTTCATGAGTAAAATATATTAAAATTCTTTTGACTGTGTGAAGTTGGAGAAAATCAGGATGAACAGTTGCATGCACGATGTGATTAAGCAAAAATCCCAACAACCTTTAAGTAAATCCTATGAATGGAAAATATCTAGAAGAAAGTAGATGAAAATCTTAAGAATTGTGAATTTTAGGTTGTAGGAAATTGCTGATTTAAATCATCTTTGTTGGGGCTGGAGCAGTGGCTCAGTGGTTACAAGCGCTTGCCTTGTATGTGCGAGTCTGTGGGTTCGAACCCCACCACCACGTACACAACAAAATGTCAGAGCAACGAAGGCCAAATGAAAGCTAAATAAAATAGATTCTTTCAAAAAAAAAAAAAAAAGAATAGTCTTTATTTTGGTGTTTACTGAGATTGTTGAGATTGTATGTATTACGTTTATAATAAAACACAGTTTACTGTGTCTGGGATGTGTTAGCTGCATGGTGAATAGACTATGTACTTTTTTAAAAAGCCGCATAGATATATTTGGAAGTTACATTCAAAGTGATTGGGACCCGCTGAAAAATTTTAAGCAGGGTAAGAACATTACTGTATGTTTTCAAAAGATAACATTAGCATGGGTTAATGAATTGGGGAGGAAGATAGTGCTGGCCTGAGTTAAAATGAGACAGTGTAGGTGGAGTGAGTAGTGTGGCTAGAGAGGACTTGGGAGGTAGAGTGCGTGGGACTTGATGGGGAGGGGACGGATGAATCCCAGGTTTCCAGCTTGGGCAGTTGAAGGGCTAAAGGACCCACTTACTGTAGTTGGAATTATATTAGGCTTTGTTGAAGAAATGACACGATCAAGTTTTGGACTTTGCTGAGTTTACAGGATTTATAGGACATGAAGGCTCTTCCTGAAGAGGATTTGTGAAAAATGGTTTTACAATGCATATATGGATTTTGCTACGTGAATGACTAGATGCAGTGTGTAGCTCATTATTGACATCATTGTTACTGTTTTCTTGAAAATGATTGTAAATTTACAAATGGATTAAAATTGAGGTACATCTGGCCAGCATAGATTGCACTGTTAATGACTTTTGCATGGAATTATCTAAGACTGCATGACCCAGCCTGTAAGTGATACTTGGATTGTCTTTGGTGTCAGGCTAGACTACTGCCTGTCTAAGCAGACGGTGGAGGTTTGTTTGGGCATTAGTGGTCCTCCTGTTATTTCTTCTGTTGTCAAAGTATTACTAATTGGAGTGATTTCTCTTGGTGTTGAAAGGTGGCCAGGAAATAGGCAGAGTGGTGCTCTGGCCCTGCTTCCTTGTGGAAGTGTCCCCGTGACGTTAGAAGTGTGGATAAAGATTTTCAAGTGGTTCAGTGTCCTTTCCTCGTGGCTGGGAGAGGTTAAGCATGCAGTGTAGGGTGAAGCGACAGATGGTGGGGGCAGAGCTGGGGCATGGGCACCTCGAAAGACAAAGTAGGTTGAAGGTAGGGAAGGGCTGCGTGCAGAGGTAACAGAAAGGTTCATGAAAGAGGAAGCAGATGTCTTCACCAGAGAGCACTTGGTTGAAAGGGAAAACGCATTTGAGATTGGTGAATAGGAGCTTTCTGAGCAGTGCAGCGTGGAGTCCAGCGTTGCGTCTGGAAGGCAGTGAGGCTTCCGTGGGGCCATGCTCTGCCTGAGTTGTCTTCTCTCTGCCTGTTCACTGCCTGTCTGCCCTCCATCCTGAGGCTGTCACTCGTGCCAGCTCTCTTTGTAGACCCAGTCTTTCCAGTTCCTAATTCTGAATTCTGAGGGTAGAGAATCTGATCTGCTCAGTTCAGCTTCTGTGCTCCCTACTCTGGGTTCACTGTAGTGGGGAGAAGGGAAGCAGACTCCCTTGGTGTGCAGAGTCTGACCACAGGGAATGACAGGCTGATGCTCAAGAGGTCTTCTGGAAGTTAGGAGGAAGTTTCAAGGATGGCCAGGAACACTAGTTTTAAATGGCCCAGAGATATGCTAGAACAGGAGCGAAAAAAATTTTGACAGATTGAAGTCATTTAGCTAGGTTAGAGGTGATGCCACACTGTAGGTCCCTGTGGGGGAGTCACCAGGGCAACTGATGGTGACGGCAGACTCGTACAGAAAATAATTTTTTTTTTTTAATGAAAAAATTTCCAAAAATTTTGGAGGTTCACTGGAAGAATTCACACTTCAGTTTTAAGAAGACATAATTTGTATCACTTTCTAAAAGGAACACATTTGTGTACCTTTAACTCTGGAGCATGCATTGTCTGCTGTGTCATCTTATGTGTTATAAAACATTCAGTAAAGCTCTCCTTGAGCTCATGTATCTTTCATAGCCTTGCAAGTTCATAAAATATTCATGGCTTATTTCTACATCTTATTTTGCAGCACATTCCAAGGTCTTAGGACAGAGGAAGCAGACCTCTATCCCAAAGATGAGAAATTCTACCTCTTAGGATAATAGTAAAGCAGTTTAAAGAATTGGATCCCCCTTTTTTCCTGCAGAGTAAATGTCATTATGGCCCTCTGTCTATCAGAATTATTTCAGATTTTGAAATCTTCATGTAGGATTCAGCATAAGAGTTGAGGAATATTTCACTGGTTCAGAGGACTCAGCGTTGGCCAGGAAACTGTCAGCTTGCTTAGTTCACTGTTTCAATAACTTATTACTGTGTCTTGATGATAAGATTAGGACCTTGCAATGAGGCCTAGACTAACGGGAGCAAGAACCTGCACAAAGTAGGTTGTACAAATTTCCACGACATTCAGCAACTAGTTAGAGGTAGTAATCCATTGTGAGATTAATTGCATGTTCCATGCTCTCAGTGTAATCCCCGGAGCTGGTTTCTGAGCACGTGTTGGAGTGCCCTCTGGAGGCACTGGAACAACCAGAGTTGAGCCCCACCTGTGAGATGGGAGCTGAGGACAGCTGAGATGACTGAGTCACTGAGGCCCAGGAGCTCGCTGGGCAGACTGAGAACGCAGAGTAGAACACTGAGGCTGGGGAGTCACAGCAGCCAAAAGAGTGTGGCCGGCAGTATCCAGGAGATGTGAAATAGAAAGTGTCCTTGGATGGGTCAAGAGGAAGCCAGTGCGGAGAGGAGTGTCAGCGGTTGAATGGGAAATGAAATAGTAGAAACCAGGAAAATCCCCAGCTAGAAGCCTAGCTGGGGACAGTGGGAGAGGGAGGGGACAGAGTACGCAGCTGAAGAAGGCAGGATCAAGTGGTTTTTCTCTAGTTTGCATTGTGTTTAAATGCTGAAGGGACAGAACAAGGTGGAAGGGGTGGGGGAGGAGAGGGTTGTCTGGAGTATTTCTCACCTGGGACACTTGGTGGGGGAAGAGGTTGCTTCTACAAGGGCTCTACAAGTGGCAGAGTAGGGATTTCCACTCACTGTGGGATGAAGGGAAATGTTTCTGATGGCAGCTGGAGAGGCCAGTGAGAGGGCAAGGCTGGTGATATGCAGATATGTCTGTCGCGTCTCGTGATAGCATCATTTTTGCTGAGCTGAGAAAAGGAGTCAGGACGACCTTCAGAGGATTCCTGAAGGAGTAGGAATAAAAGAAATGATAAAAGCACTGAACAAGGCCAGAGAAGAAGGGAGAATGTGTGGGAATTGGGCCAGAGATGTTTAAACTGGGAGTCAAAAGGGGATGTAAGATTTGAGATTTGACTTTGAGAAGCCATGCTGAGCAGAAGTGACTGGTGGGGTGGGGCCAGCAGGGCATGGAAGGTGCACAGGTTGTAAGCTAAGCCAGCAGGGTGGGGAGCTGGCCACAGAGGCAGCTGGAGAAAGGATGATGCTGTCTTCTTAACTGCATCATCTCGGGGTAGGTGTGCCCTGTGTAGTTTAGTCCTAACCCCGCGTTCTTATTTAACTGCATCATCTCGGGGTAGGTGTGCCCTGTGTAGTTTAGTCCTAACCCCGCGTTCTTATTTAACTGCATCATCTCGGGGTAGGTGTGCCCTGTGTAGTTTAGTCCTAACCCTGTGTTCTTATTTAAACATACAGGCATTTGCTATCATGGAGGACATTCTTTTTCTATTTGGTAAAACTTTCGGATGGTTAATAGCACTTCATTGGCTTCATTAAGAAGAGATAATAGGGCTGGAGTGGTGGCTCATCACTTACGGTGATTGCCTGGCATGTGCGAGGATGTGTGTTCAAAACCCAGCACCACATACACAATAAGGTGTCTGAGCAACGAAAGCCACAAGAAAAACTAAATAAAATTGGTTCTTTCTCACTGTCGCTTTCTCTCTTTAAAAAGAAAAAAAAAAGATAGTAAACTCCTTATATCAGAAGCACTAATATAGCAGTACCCTGTGTGTGGATTCAGGAGGTGAGAGTTGGTTTCTAAGTCAGCCTGCTCAGGTGTGGTTTTTTGTCTTTTTTTTTCCTGTCTCCTGGTTCTAAGGATGAAGACCAGGAGCACTTTACCACTGAGCTACATCCCCAACTCTTTATTTTATATTACGAGATAGGGTCTCACTAAGTTGTCCAGGCTTGTAACTTGTGATCTACTTCCCCAGTAGCTGGGATTACAGGCGTGCACCATCATGTGTAGCCCAGCCTGCTCAGTCTTGAGGGGTACGGCATGCTGTGCAAGGTGCGCTCTCACAGGGGAAGGGCGTGCAGAAGCCAGCCTAGCCCACATGTGGCCCCTGCCCTGGGACTGGTGTGAAGATCTTCATTCATGTCAAACTTTAGAAAATCACCCACATTCCACTTGCGGTTAGTTTCTGTGGAACCGTGTGAGTTAAGTTCTATTGACTAGTTGTTGACTTTTGACATTTATTAACTTTGATTTTGCAATTTTCTTTTTGTATTTTCCATCTAATAAAGTTTATTTTCAGGTCTGCCTTTGAGATGCTCATAATCCCTAGGGATTGTGCCTGTGGCCTGGGGTGAAGA
This sequence comes from Aplodontia rufa, assembly GCA_004027875.1. Taxonomy (NCBI): domain Eukaryota; kingdom Metazoa; phylum Chordata; class Mammalia; order Rodentia; family Aplodontiidae; genus Aplodontia; species Aplodontia rufa. The sequence continues at coordinate 9,575 of PVKS010001572.1, read as the reverse complement.
CATCCCTGTCCTGCCGGGAAGCAGACCTTTGGGTGTGTCTGGCGGGGAGGACTTGCCAGGAACCTTCATTCTAGGACAGCTGTTCATTTCTGCAGAGAAGCTAGTATCCCTGGATGTGTTGAACGCACTTTCACTTCTCTATTTTCTTCCCGTTTGACCTCTGATGGTACAGGACCACTCAGTGTAATCTGTGGGACTCTTTCTCATGTTAGTGATTTCTGTTCCAAATGATACAGCAACTTTAGATAGCTCTTATCCATTTAGATAGATTTTTGTGTGTGCTGGGGGTTGAAGACAGGGGTGTTCTGTCACTGAGCTACATCCCCAGCCCTTTTTATTTTGAGACAGGGTCTCTAAGTTGCCCAGGATGGTCTTGAACTTGTGATCTTCCCGCCTTAGCCTCTTGGATAGCTGGGATCATAGTCATGTACCATCACACCTGGCTCTGCAAGTTGAGTAGTTGTGACTTCATGCCTTTAATGCATTCCTGTTCCCCAAAGTTCTAGGGAGATGTATCTATATACGTCTGTCTATGTATATATGAGACCTCCATAGCTTGATGTTATTACCCCTCCCCCGTATGTATACCATATGTAGACACACATATGTATACGTGTATGTTAGTGTGTGTATACAGTGGTTCAGCACCATCCCCAGATGTACAGCGTTTAGGGAAACAAGTCAATATCCCATCCAAATGTACACATTTTGATACCTAAGTCCCTTAAAATATTATACCTCCCATGGAAAAATGAGTTACTAGACTTAAAATAGACATTGAAATCTGTACCCAGACAACTCTGAGTCATTATGGAATATGGAAGAGGAGGAGGTAGCGGAAGGAATAGATACACTAATGATAATGGTAGCTTATCTGTGTTGAGCCTTCAGCATTGCAGGCATTGTTTTAAGTACTGATGATTCACTGATTTAATCCTTCAACCACCTTATGAGGTCAGAAGCCTTTGTAATCTCCATTAATGCCCTTTCTGACTTTTTAGGTGAAAGTTGCCCAGCAGGGATGGTAAGGCAGAAAGTGAGCCCATTTTGTCTGGTTTGTCTCCTTCAGTGCTCCTCTTGCCTGGAGAATGAGTGACAAGCCCTGCTGACTCTTCGTTTCCTGGGATTCTAGTCAGCCTGCGTCAGTCCTCCAGTACCCATGAACTACGTCTCTCTTTGGGTGGAGGCCTGTCAGGAGGCTCATCGGGATGCTAGGGCTCTGTGTCTTGAAGTCTTCCTTGCCATGCTTTCTCAGATGTTGTGCTCCTGCTTTGGCTTTTCGTTCCTTGAATCCCTTACATTCGTATGTAAGAGGTCTGTCCTGCCTTGTGAGCTGAGGAGGCCAGTTCTTCACAGCACCCTGTGATCCCAGACCCTCCCTGCTTTAAACCCCCTGATTTAAACCTGCTTTTTTCTCTGCATCTCTCCCATCCAGCAGGATCCTCAGGCTTCTGTAGCCCTGCAGCTGCTGTGGGCCTGGCCTCTGCCTCTTCTGGAATGTCTTGAGGGTAAGTGTCCCCTCGTTTCACTATTGGTCGGAGGTGGAGGATCCCCTTCACAGATTTTGAATTGAAGCTGTCTCTGGAGTTTTTTTTTTTTTTCACTTAGCAGTGCTCTTGGGCTTAGTGAGGAACAAACTCCTGGGCCTCATGCTCTTCCTTAAACTTCCTTCATTTGGCTTTTGAATTTCCTACATCTTAGGCCACCGTATTCACACATTCACTCCAAAGATGGCAGAAGCCTCTTCGTTCCATCTCTTTCGAGACTTCTTTTCATGTAAACCATCAGTTATTAAGCTTTGCTCTACTTGTCCCATTTTCCTCTGCCCTCTTGGAGGCTTCTTTCTCATTGTTCCTCTTTCTACTGAAATAGCAAAACGTGGAGAGGGTTTTTGTGTGTTTTTTTTTTTTTTTTTTTTTTTTTTTTTTTTTTTTTTTTGGTGTCAGGGATTTAACCCAGGGGTGCTTAACTGCATAACCCCTGAACCACATCACCAGCCTAGTTGTTGTTGTTGTTGTTTTCCTAACAGAGGAGGACTGTGAGAGAGAGGAGAGAGACAGAGACAGAATCAATTTTTATTGAGTTTTTCGCATGGCTTTTGTTGTTCTCACACTTAGTTGTATACATGGGTACTGGGGTATAAACCCATGTACCTGAGCATGCTAGGCAAGTGCCGTGACAGCTGAGCCACTGCTCCAGCCCCAGGCCTGGTTTTTTATAAATAAATAAATAATAAATAAATAAAGTTTTTTATTTGAGGGCTGGAGTGGTGGCTCAGTGGTTAGAGTGCTTGCCTGGCATGCTCAAAGACCCAGGTCGAAACCCCGGCACCACATACGCAACTAAGTATCAAAGAAACAAAGGCCAGATGAAAAAACAAATAAAAAAAAAAAAAAGACAGGTCTCATTAAATTTGCTTGAGACCCTCACTAAGTTGCTGAGGCTAGCTTTGAACTTGTGATCCTCCTGCCTCGGCCTCCCCAGCCTCTGTGACCAGTGCAAAATGTTTTCTAAAGCTGTTTTGCTCCATAAATTTCTGGTGTTTTTTCTAAAGCCTGAACTCCTAAATGAGTTCCTAGAAGCCACGTCACCTGGGGAGCGCATGTCAGTCTCTGTACAAGCTTGAGTCTAAAAGCTGTCCTGTGTCCACCACAAGTGTCTTTTTTTTTTTCCCTTTGTTTTCTTTTGAGCTTCTGGATCTGATCATTTTTAATGATCCCACCGCTTTGCCTTACTTCAAGAAGATCTTTACCCTCTGTGGGACTGTCGCTCCTCCTCAGATCGTGCTGAAATGTGCAATGCGTGCTTGAGCTCTCTCCAAGCCCAGCTGGGAGACAGAAGAAAGGGTAGACGTACTTCTGAAGTTGTTGGCTTCCAGCAGGAGCACGCAGCTTCTCCTCACTTCTCCCACTGTCAGAAGCAGACTTCTTAGGCTTTGGGCTTCCTCCCTGCCCTGACTTCACTGTCCCACCCCAGGAGAATTGGCTCATTGAGCTAAGGGACATTTGAGTGGCCTGTGTCCTGGTAGGACTAACGGATTGGAAGGTTAAATCCATGTGGATGTGCGGTACCTTTCCTCTTCACTGGCTTTTGTGCCTTAGTGGTAAGGCACAGGCCGCACCTGAATGGAAAGCCTGGACCGCCTCCCTTTCAGGTGTGCTCAGTTAATTTTCAGGTGACCGCCCTCTTTGGAACATGGGAGCAAGTGTGCCTTGGCATAATGTGCTCCTTTTTTTCTTTCTGGCTCATTCTCTCTGAGGCGACTTGGGAACTCTCAGCCAGGCTCTTTTCCAGGTTCAGGTCTGGTATTTTGCAAATTCCTCTTCATGCCAGTCAGATACGCCACAAGGTGGTTGCTAACACAGGGGAAGGTTTCTCTATGTGAACCTGTGTAGCATGTGGAATTGGATGCTTAGGCCCAGCTGAGAAGTGTTCACAACTTGCATTTTTAGTCTGGTCCTATGCACGTTTCTGTTAGGGGTGTTGCTGAGACTCTTGCTAAACGTCTCCTAGCCTTTAGTAGCATACATTTCCATAATAACACTGTGCCAGTTCTGAAGGTCAGAAGTGCTGAAGTTCTGTGTAACTTTTTGTAACCATTTCCTGACCCTTCCTGAGAGTGGGGTGGCAGTACATCTCTCCCTGCTGGTCTTGAGTTGTCATTACCAAGGGCCAGCCAATGTCAGGATTCTTGTGTGCTCCTTGACTTCTGCACCTTGCGCTTCCTGAGCAAGCTGATGCTGCAGGGTGGTCTCCCCTGTTCATGTTCATCTTCCTTTATCAGATGGGACAGCTTATGAGTTATGACCTAGGTGTAGAGATAGCCAACACTCAGTCCCAAGAGTAGTCAGGTTCATAGAGGCAAGGAGGAATAGGGCTGCCGGGGGCTGGAAGAAAAGGAAATTGAAGCTATTCTTGAAGGGGGTCAGGGCCTCAGTTTTGCACGATAAATCATAACACTTAAAAATAGTTAAGATGGTAACTTTTATTTATCTAGCCACAGTTTAGAAAAATCCATAAAAATATAGCCAGAATGCCCCATCCTTGACCTTGATCTAGGCACTACTGTAATGGGGAATTCCTGCTCCCAGCATCACTGAGGATACTCCTGCTGCATACCCACTTGCCATTTCTCTCTCTTCTCCAGGGCCCAGTCTGTCCTGTTTCCTTGTGTGGTTAGCTAATCTGGGGTATCTTGAGCTTTAGTTGTTCTGGGCCTGAAGCGGAGTTTTGTCTGTTTGGCTCATACTACAGCAGGGGCAGAGGAGTCGAGTTGAGCAGGCGAAGTCATTCCCTGTGCTTTGTAGTGGCCTGGCCTGAGCCTCCTGCACTTTCTTCCCTGGTCCCTCCCCTTCTAGTTCTGCTGGCCTGGTGGTGAGAGGTTGCCCCTGAGAAGACAGACATGGTGGACTCAGCTACAAGAAAAGGCTGGGGAGCGGCGAGGACGCACTTTGCAACGTTTCACTGTGCTTATTGTGCACCGATCCTCCGTCTAGGTGTCCTCGGGGTGTCCGGAAAAGATTTTTCTTTCAGTGCTGGTGGTGGAACTCAGGTCCTCGCAACACCCTAGATTCTGCCACTGAGCTGTGCGCCCAGACCCCAAATTCAGTTTTTTCAGTTGCCCTATCCATGTTCCTCTTCCTGAGGGGAGAGTGACTGCTGCAGCATTTAACCTCCCTTGAATGGCAGGCAAGAGTTTGCCCTGCATGATTGACAGTAGCCTTATCTTTTTTGTTGCTGAGTGAGCTGATGCGAATAAATTACTACCGTGGCCACACAGTCAGTGTTAGACAAGAATTTGAACTTAGGCCTTTGGCCCGCGAGTCCAGCCTTCTACCCACCAAGTGTTAGGATTCTTGCTGCTTAGGCACAGTGCACATTTACTAGGTAGAGATAAGCGTAGGTGGCATACATGGTGCTCCCATGGGGGCCATTCCTGAAGGAAATCATCCTTTCCCGTTCCTCAGGGGTTTGTATGTGGTGTTGAAGAACAAGAAGAAAAGTAGTGTAGTGGGAACTGAGAAATCTCACTGACGCCAGCCTGTGAGAAACCACATGTGACTAGAGGGCCAAGAAGGAGAAACGGGTGGGTGGAAGCAGGGAGGAGCAGGAGACAGTGCGGCATCGGTGCAGCGTCTGGCTTTGAGCAGAGGAGGGGCCCTCATTACCAGGAGATGAGGTCATCAGGTTTTCAGAAGCCTCTGCCTGTGAAAATGACATTCTTGGCAAATGAAAGAACATGCCATGTGCTAATTAAAACCGAGGAAACAAATATTTATTTAGCTCCAGCTGTGTTCTGGGCCCTGAATAGGTACGTTCACATGCATTAGCCCAGCAAAGCGCTGGTGTGGTTGTCCCTAGGTGTGCAGATCAGTTGAGATCAGCCATTGGCACGCAGCAGTGCAGCCCCAAGGCCTCCACCCAGCTGTGTCATTCTGTGAGAGGATTTTGCTGAAGGGAGACAAGGGAGGTCTCCCAGGGTTCTCCTTTCCACATCCGTATCGCAGGCACCCATCCTCTCAGACTCAGGAGGAAGCTTGGCGTCCTTTTCTCATTAATGTTCGTAGTTGTTTTCTGGACCGAGTCTCGTAGTCTTCATGGTGATTTCCAATTAAAGACAAATCAGACACAGCTGCTTTTGTCTTTTCTCCGTTTGGAGTCGTAGAGCCGTCATGTGAAGAGCAGTTTTCCCCAGGACAAAATGAAAGCATTTCTCTCCTCTGTACCTCTAAAAAATCCAGAGCCCACTTGAACTGGGTCTTCTGTGAGAGACGTCGGAGCTCCTTGGACTTGAGGTGTGTAAGGCATAAGGAATTGCGAGCGGCAGTGAAGGCAGGGAGGTCTTGGGCAGGTGAGGGGCCCACACCCAGGTGGGTGTGGAAAGCTGGCTAAGGGGAGTCAGGACGCCCTCCCCAGGAGATATGGGAAAATGGGGCTCCCTTCCTGTGCTTAGCAGTCCCTGGATTGCGCAGTCTTTTCTAGTCATTTGGTGCTAGAGAGAGACAGGAAAACAGCAAAAGTGATATGAAATCCTCTTCTGTCAGTAAAGGAGCAAGGCTTTTAAAAAGCTTGACCTTACTCCAGAAAGGAGAAGAGTAGACCCTGGCTGACCTCAAAAGTTTAGATGGAGAGTCCCTGTTGAAGTCATAGCCACCTTTGACAAGTCTGAAAGGCTGATTGGAAAACCATGGATAAATTCCCCTGGTAGAATGGAGGCAGTGATTGTCAGTGACACGCTCAAGACCTGCTGGCATGAGCACCAGGCCAGGGGCATCTGATGCTGGCAGGGCCTGCAGCAGGGGCCAGTTCCAGGGTTCAGGCGTGCACAGTGGAATGTCACAGTGCCTGAGATGAGCTGGACTGTGTCCCAAGGCTGGTCAGAAGTGTGTGTGTGCTAGGGCTACTGTGAGTGGGACCTGCTTCCCCCACTGCCTTCAGCTTCTAGTACCTGAGGGTGAAGGGGCCAAGATAGCACACTGAGAAAAGCCACCTGGCCTGCAGGTGCTATAGGCTGGAGCACAGGAGGTGAGGGAACTGCAGCTGCAGGCTATGGAAGCCACTTAGAGGACTTGGGACGGTGGGCAGTCCCTCCTTCAGAGATTCCCCAAGAGCCCATTTCCTGGGGCGGCCTGGGACTCACACAGCAGGGCCTTGCTATGAACCTTCTTGGCAGGATGGCCCAGGGCACTTGTGGAGGAATTGTGATGAGGAATAGCAGCCCTGGCGTCTCCAGGAGTGGGGCTACAGGAAGGCCATGGAACTGGGCAGGGCTTTTGGGGACGTGAGCCTGCTGGGGCAGAGGAGGTGTGAGTCTTCCAGGCTGCCAGCCTCTTCACTTTTGAGGCCCAGGGCAAAGTACGAAGGTGTGGCATTCCAGTCCTGATGAGTGAGACCAGGGCCGCGGCAATGAATGGACTGGAAGGGACTGGAAGGCACGGATGAGCAGAGGTTGAGTGGACTGGGCCTGTGGGCTTCCCTGAGGCTCGGCGTGCCTCGTGTGAATCAGGCTGGGACCTTCTGAAGTTGTGGTAGATTGGGCAGGAGTGGCTTTCACTCAGGAACAGCTTTGCTGGGCAAAGGTAGGGCAGCGAGGAGCACAGTATGGTGAATGTTGTGGTGACAGTGTCCCTGTTCCCCGGTCATCGAGGAGGCCTAGGCCTCCCGTACAGACAGGAAGCATGTGATCCTAGGTCGGGGCAGTGATAGGACAGAGAAGAGTGGGGCCTACAGGCCCACCTGTGCTCAGCACCGTCTGCTTCCAGACCCCATCCTTGGCTAGGGGAGACAGGGTGAGTTTCTTCTTTTCTGTTTTTTGTTCACAGGTTACATTTTCACATTAAGTACGGGACATTGATGAGTCACTTTCCAGGAACTACACTTGACACACCTGACAGTGCAGTGGCCTTGAGGGGTTAGAATCCCCTGGTGATCTTGCTGAAATGCAGTTCCTGATTTGGAAGATCTGGGCCAGAGGATTTGCAATTCCGATAAACCGTCAGTGAGGCTGACGGTGCTAGTCTGCAGATCTTATCCTGAAATCATTTCCAGGGCCAGTTTTTCTTTTCTGTGTGCTCTTGCTACATGTGAGTGTTCACTTCAGTCACTCCAAGTGATTACAGAATGGAAGGGAAGGCAGAACAACCCAGTACCTGTAGGGATTGCTTGAGCCTTTGTCCTGGGGCCATCCCTAGAATGTGACTGAACTCTGGTCTTTCATGTCACCTTGACACTCTTCCAATCACAGTCCTCAGGCAGAGAGACTGGTTGAGCTGAGGTCTTGCCCTGGACTATCGCAGGTAGAGTGGGGATCTCCACGTTCACAAAGGGGAGCGAGTGCTCCTGATTCACTGACCCTTTGTTGGTGCTCAAACAGGGAATGACCATCTCTGAACAAGAAGCAGTGCAGTTAGGAGAGGAACTGCAAGCTGGGAGGCTGAACTGTTCATTGCAGGCCCCCAAAGCCATCTTCCAGTTGATGGTGTGTGTTCCTGGGATTTACCAGGCAGGCAGATTGAAGGGGAAAAAAGACATTAGTTGTTGTGTGTCGACATTATCATAAATGCTTACTTACTGCTTTGTTTCCTTTTCAAAGAACCCTAAGAGATAAAGGCATGGGTGTTATTCCTCTTTCACGTTGGAGGAAGGTGAGTCTTAGGGATAAATAACCTGCTCAGTCCTACTGTTAGTAACAGGGGGGCTAGACTCTGAGTCCTAGAATGGTTGTGCTGCAGTAGAATGTGCTGGCAGGGGAGACTGGAGACAGTGCTGAGGGCCCGAGCTGGAGGTGCAGAGAGATCTGCGATCTTGGGGACAGAGTCCTCAAGCAGCAAGCGAGATGGTCTGTGCAAGAAGAGCCTGGCAAAGCTCTCTTAGGTCTGCTGAGTTATGACAAGTGGACTTCTTCACAGAATAAAAATACAAGGTATGCAGTCAGAGGCCAGCAGGCAGGAGCAGGCTGGGCAGACTTTACCATGCGTGGTGACTTCTGCTGGGGCCTTGTAGTTTGCAGTGCCTGGCCAGGAAGGTACCATGGCTTGTATGTGTGCCAGGGCCAGAGGTGAGGTGGGGCGCCCATGTTGCGTCTGCTGTGAGCCCTGTGTCCTCCTCTGCCATCCTACCTACCAGCGAAGCGTGCATGTGTGGGAGTTGAAGACTCCGTGCTGTAGATGGGTTTTGTTTCCTTTGAAAATGGAAGCAAAGAATGGAACTGTGGAAAAGGAAAGGAAACAGATTTTTTTGTGAAGTTAATCTCTTGAGGAAAAGTATATAAATGTGCAACTTGGTTCCTCCTTCTGAGGTGAGTGAATCTAGGTTTTTGTAGTGCGGAGGGCTTGGGTGAAGTGAATAATACCTGTGACACACAGGGATGTCACGAAAAGATAAACAATGATGCAGGCGAGTGAGGGAAAGGTCCTGAGAGCTCAGCTGCCTCGACACAGCACCATCTTTGTCCCCTCTCAGTGCTGGAGGCCAGATCCTGAGATGATGGTGGTTGCAGGGCCCGGCTCCCTCAGAAGTCTCTGGCACCTGCCAGAAGTCCTTGGTGTTCCTTGGCTTGTGAAGACATCACTCCAGTCTCTGCCTCTTTCTCATTGTGGCTGCCTCCCCACTGTGTGTGCCTGAATCTTCTGCCCTTTCTTTTATAAAGACACCAGACTTTGAACTCAGGGCCCACCTTTATCTGGTGTGACCTCTTCTTAGCTAATTACATCTACAAAGATGTAATTCCAGGTATATCCACATCCTGAGGTTCCAGGCAGACTTGGAGTATTGGGAGATACTGTCCAGCCAGCACACTTCCTCCTTTCTTCACAGAGCTCAAGTTGATGCTGGAATGATGGTCAGGGCCTGGGGATTTGGCTATAGGTCTGTTGGTTGGGCTACAACGGGAGAGAGGAAGGCTCAGGACCAGTGTGGTGTCTGAAGGGAAGAGTGAGGACTTGAGGAGCAAGCCCAGCAGTCTGAGGAGGCAGCGTTGGGTGGGTGTGCTGGAGCAGAAGAGGGCGTCCCAGTTGCAGAAAGTGGAGCAGTGCTTGTGGGAGGGGTTAGGGTTAGAGTTGCCTGCGAGCGCAGCT